>JAXQQM020065329.1:0-63529 GCA_034641835.2 Pinus albicaulis
AAAATACCGAGAGGGGGGTGAATCAGTATTTAGTGCAGACAATCAAACTTTTACTTTTTCCTTTCTAAAAACCCATACGCTACTTTACTGAAGGAAACTAGCGTATATACGGGGATATCCTTTACAGAACTCGCGTATGTCCAGAGATCTAATTATGTGTTTGAATCTTAACTCAGATCATTTCATTATTCATTCATTAGATATTTCAGAAACAGTAAACAGGTGCAGACAGAACAGAATAATCATCACACATATGCCACACACATGAACACCAAGATTTTTAGGTGGAAACCCAATTCGGGAGAAAACCACCGCTGCCGTTGTTTCATCCTTCAAAATTTATTATTAAGAAAACTTCTTACAATCATGTACTGGTGCAGACTCAAACCAGCACGCAGGCACCCACTTGCAGAAGGCTACAACCTTCTCTCGTTTACCACCATCCCGGAAGGGAGCTACAACCGCCCTCGCTCTCGTTTACCGCCTCCCCGGAAGGGAGCTACGACCCCGAACTTGTTTACTAGCCTTTCCCGGAAGGGAGCTACAACCCCCTCGATCGAAGGCTTTGACCTCGCACCACCGTACCATGTTTCATCAATTTTAAACCGGATCAAACAGCTTCAACACAACCCTTCACTTATCAACAATCATACCTTGCTCATTGCTTCAAACAGAACAGTGAGACCACTGTAACCAGAATATCAGATATAACCCAGACTTCAGAATAGATATGCAGAAACACATTCAACCTTCAGCAACCATTAGATCAGAAATCATACACGCTTTTATTTAATCAGACCCGCGTATATACGCTCTTTTCATAAGACGAACCCGCGTATACTTCAGTACATTTTCCAAAGAAAACCCTAACTGCGCATACGCGCTTTTCTTTCCACATACCCGCGTATACACGCGCTTTTCATGAAACGAACCTGCGTATAGATCTATAAAAGATAAAATTTGCAGTACAGACCAGATCTATAAACTTACCCAGATTTCTTCAATCTCTTCAACAGGATTGCACCAGGTCTTCTTCACTTCTTTTCAGATCATCCTTGACTTTCACCATTTCTAGATCTAGAGATCTTGAGCCTTCATCATGTTCATAAGTGCATCATAGGTTCAGATCTATCAATTAGGAACAGGGTTCAACCATACAGATATACTTCAGAGTGAAGTATTCATCAAAGCCCAGACACATGCACACCTTTTGCACAATGATTTTCTTCTCCTTATATAGGGTTACCCTTCATCAATACCCTGAGTCAAAACCACATAACTTCCAATGGTATTCCTGGACGGGATCACATAGGCGAACCATCATTCAATACAATGGGTCAATACCATGGTAGTTACCCCTGGTTTTACAAATTTAGAGCGCTTTTTCCCATACGCGACTTGGCACGTTATTTCCCGCATGCATACGCTACTTCGTCTAGACAAATCCGCGTATGCCTTGAGACATACTCTTTTCATCATGATCTGGCACATACTGACATTCCTTCCATCATTACCTTCTGTACTCATTGTAGATACATCAGATTTACATCATTTAACAAGTTCATCAAGTCAAGAACAACTTCGTCAAGTAGGTTGCCATCATCTTCATCAAGTGGTTTTCCATCAAGGACAACACTCTGCATCATATTGCCAACAATCTCCCCCTTTGGACTTGATGGCAACCACGATGGTGTTTGATCACCATAACAGATAGATACATTAAGCACAACCATTATTCATGATATTCAAACACCATGTCACTCTCCCCCTTTGACATCAAGGGAAAAGGGCGGATCAAAACCAACACAAGGTTTTTCCCCTCATGTAGACATAAGAGCTCTACAGATCTGATGTGCACTGAAGTTACCATGCTCCCCCCGAGTTCATGCTGAATCTTCAAACATATTTTTCAATGAAGTACATGATTCTATGACCTTCCTATCACCAAGACTCATACTTACATTAAATATCCAACCAAGTGGATTTACATATGCGACTCAAATACCCAACCAAGTGGGTTTACACATTTTGACTCAACTACCCAACCAAGTGGGTTTACAAATTTGAACAAGTCCTTACATGACTGAATATTACAATTTACATCATGGGTCTCAACATGACCTTTTCATCAAATTACAAGTATGACTTTTCACAACCAAAACCAAAAATACCTCAAGAGAGAGATCAAGTTTCAGAACCATCATAATGCCAACAATGCATTATTCTCAGGCAGGCTAATGCTCCCCCTGAAACTGTGCATCCTTTCCATATGACCAAAACTCCTCCTTAGCTTGAGTAACCTGAACACTTTCAACAGCCAATCATCAAGGCATCTTCACCCAATATCAGAGAATGAAACAGAAATATAAGAGCTGAAACATCACCAGAGAAGCCATACAACATCAGAGAGACAAAACAACACCATATCTTGTGCTGAAGAATGTTGACCCAGAAACTTTATCAGCAACCACCCATACACGGTTTTCTATGTATGGACTCACGTATATACGTGACTGTCTTTCAGGAAACCCGCGTATCCAATTTAATTTTCTGAAATTAAGTAGATCTGATCTTCTGGGAGGCAGAGACCATTCCCAGCTTCTGTCTGAGATATTCGAATGCTTCCCTGGGCATAGGTTTGGTAAATATATCAGCAACTTGTTCTTTGGAGGGAACATACTCCAACTTCACCTTTTGTTCAAGCACTTGTTCACGTAAGAAGTGATACTTGATGGGAATGTGCTTGGTCTTGGAATGCATAACAGGATTCTTTGAAATACTGATGGAACTTGTATTATCACACATAATGGAGATAGGAGGTGAACATTTGATTTGAATGTCTTGTAAGGTTTGCATCATCCAGAGAAGTTGAGTGCAACATGATGCGGTAGCCACATATTCTGCTTCTGCTGTAGATAAGGCAATAGAGCTTTGCTTCTTGCTGAACCAAGATACCAACCGGGGCCCCATATAGAATGCACCACCACTTGTGCTTTTCCGATCATCAACATTTCCAGCCCAATCTGCATCAGTATAAGCATGAAGAGTAAGATCAGCATTTTTTGGATACCATAGTCCAAAGTCTTGAGTTCCTTGTAGATATTTGAATATTCTTTTGACAGCCTGAAGATGAGACTCTTTTGGATTGGCTTGGAATCATCCAACAATCCCAACTGCATGCATAATATCCGGTCTAGTCCCAGTGAGATACAGAAGACTTCCTATCATAGATTTGTATTCTGGTTGATTCACCGTGGGAGAATCATCATGAGAACTGAGATTACATCCGGTTACCATTGGTGTACTTACAGGTTTGCACTCTTCCATCCCATACTTCTTCAGAATTTGCTTAAGGTATTTTGCTTGAGATAAGAATATACCTTCTATAGTTTGATGCACTTGTAAGCCAAGAAAGAATGTTAGTTCCCCAAGTAAAGACATTTCAAATTCTTGCTGCATGACAGAAGCAAATTTCTGACTCATAGATTCTTCATTACTTCCAAAAATGATATCATCAACATATACAACCACAATCAATAGTTTATCATTTTTAATTTTTGTGTATAAGTTACTATCAGCAGACCCCTTTGAAAATCCTTGTTGATGAAGATATTTGTCAAGACGATAATACCATGCCCTTGGAGCTTGTTTGAGACCATATAGAGCCTTTTTAAGTCTACAAAAAAGATTTTCATCATTTCCCAAAATGAATCCTTCCGGTTGTTCTATATAAACTTCTTCTTCTAGATCACCATTGAGAAAGGCAGATTTAACATCCATTTGATAAACTTTGATTTGTTGAAAAATTGAAAAAGCAAGAAACATTCTTATGGCTTCAAGTCTAGCTACAGGAGCAAAAGTTTCTTCAAAGTCTATACCTTCTTGTTGAGTATACCCTTTGCAAACCAGTCTAGCTTTGTTTCTTATAACGTCCCCATTCTCATTTAGCTTGTTCTTGAATATCCTTTTGGTTCCAATGACATTTTTATCATGTGGTCTTGGTACCAATTCCCAAGTGTGGTTCTTTTCAATTTGATCAAGTTCTTCATTCATGGCCTGAATCCAACATTCATATTTGCTAGCTTGATTGACATTGTGTGGTTCAATCATGGATAGAAATGCCAAATGGCTAGGAGATCCCACAAGAGTCCTCCTTGTTTGTACACCTGATTCCTTGTCTCCCAAAATTTGAGATTCAGGATGATTCTTTTGAACATATCTGGATGGAGCCTTTTCAGATAAATCATCTTCAGGTTCTTCATTGGATCCACTGTCTATATAATTTCTATTTGATGTAGAAGGACAAAAGTCACCATCATCTTCTTCTGTTGTTTGTTTTTCTTCTTTAGGAGCTGCAGGAGACTCATCAATAACAACATCACTACATTCAACAATATTTTGAAGCCTTTTATTGTAACATTTGTATGCTCTGCTTGTAGATGAGTAACCAAGAAGTATCCCTTCATCTGATCTAGGTTCAAACTTGCCAAGCTTTTCATCATTATTTTTGATAAAGAATTTACTTCCAAAAACTCTAAAATGCTTCACAGAGGGAGAATTACCATACCAGAGTTCATATGGAGTTTTGTCACTATTTACCCGAACATGTGCCTTGTTAAGAATATTTGCTGCTGTGTGAGCTGCTTCTCCCCAAAAAATGTCAGGTGTTCCAAAATCATCAAGCATAGCTCTAGCCATTTGTTGAATTGTTCTATTCATTCTTTCTGCTACGCCATTTTGTTGTGGAGTGCCTGCTACAGAAAACTGTCTTTTTATGCCATGTTGTTCACAAAATTCAAAGAATTCATTTGATGTATATTCTCCTCCTCGATTAGATCTAAGACACTTGATTTTTAGATCTAATTCATTTTCAACCAGCGCTTTGAAGATCTAAAATTTTTCAAATGCTTCATCTTTGTGTTTGATCAACCCAATCCAACACATTCTAGAGAAATCATCAATGAATAAGATATAGTATTCTTCACCACGTGGTGACTTTTTCCTCATAGGTCCACATATGTTAGTATGAATGAGTTCAAGAGGCTTACTTGACGATCCTTCCTTGGCATTGAATTGTACTCTGGTTTGCTTACCGAATTGACAGGATTTGCATATGATACTTTCAGGTAGAGAAATATTGGGAAGACCACGAACAACATTAAGTTTGCTTGATTTGTTGATTTGAGAGAAGCTTAGATGCCCCAACCTTCTATGCCATAGCCAGTTTTCTGAAGATTTACTCAAGTAACATTGTTCTTTGCAATTCTTCAATACATACATGTTGCTTGGAGTTCTTTTTCCTTTTATAATTGTTTTACCTGTATCAAGATCACGAACCACACATTATTTTGAACTAAAGACAACTTCAGTTCCTTGATCACACATTTGACTTACACTTAACAGATTATGCCTTAATCCATCCACATACATGACATCATTAGCCTTCACCTTTTCTTTTAGAAACATAGACCCTTTTCCTTTAATTACAGCAGGAGTATCATTTCCAAAAGTAACTTTCTTTTCCTTTTCTAGAGCACTATATGCACGAATTTTGTGTTTATCACCTGTCATGTGTCTCGAGCATCCACTATCAATGTACCATTGATTTTCTTCACCTTCCGCAAATAACGCTATGCCACAATTTTCAACCTGTGATTCCTTCTTTTTCCATATTTTGGATTTTGAAGGAAGATGCTCTTTTGGCTGAACTTTGCTCCTGCATTCAGATTCTTCGTGCCCATAGTTATTGCACTAAGCACATTCAACTTCATTTAGAAGAGGAGAAAATTTGTTATAGGTATTCTTCTTTGTTTCAATATCAACCCTTTTCTTTCTCGCTTCTCTTGTCATGATGGTTTTATATGCAACACATTGAGCAGCTTTATGGCCAAAATTGTGACATGAGAAACATTGTCCATTGAAGAAGAAATTTCTGCGATCATGAAATCTTCTACTTGAATTTACCTGTTGATTGGGGCTTCTTTGAAAGATATTCCCGTTAGTGTTCCTTGCATTAAGATGATCATGCTTTACCTGTAAAGATTCTTTATTCCCTTGCTGAGTGGCAGAATTTTGTAAACCAGCTGTAGCTGCTTTTAGATAATTTGGTGTTGAAGCTTGAGAAGATTCTCCAATATATCCAAGACTTGTCTTTATAAGAGGAGAACGTTGTACCTTGATGATCTCATCTAAGGTCTCAGATCCTTTAGCAAATCTGAAATTCAGAGTCTTTGTTTTCTCAAATTCTTTTCTTACACTTACCACTTCACATTCTAATTTCTCATTATGCTTCTTTGCCTCTTCAACTTGCTTTTCTATAGTCTCGATGGTTATTTTCCTTTCTTCTAAGAGAATTTTATATTCTTCTAAGAGAATTCTGCTTTGTTCTAAGCGTATTTTGAGTTGATTGTTCTCTTCAAGAAAATCATTGTCCTCTAGAGCATCCACAAAAGTATCATTTTCTTCTTTAGATTCAAAATCCATGAGAAGTCTAAGATCTTGTTCACATTCTTCCTCACTATCAGATACCCCATCATTGTCATCATGAGTATAGTAACTTCTTCTAGTGCTAGACCGGTTCTTATTTCTAGCTACTTCCTTTCCTTTTGCAGGTGTTTCTTTGTGAGGACACTTAGCAACATAATGACCAACTCTTCCACAATTAAAACATTTGAAAGGAAGCTTACCTCTAAACCGTCCTGTACCAAGTTGAAGTTTCTTTACAAAATTTGCCTCATCTTCTTCCGAAATATATCCTGATCCTTCTGCTTCTTGTACTTCTTTCCCTTTTGTAGAAGCTCTAAAAACAACTTCTTTGACTTCATATGGTCCTCCTCTTCTCATTTCATATGCAGTCAGTATGCCATGAAGTTTCACCACAGTAAGATTTTGAAGATCCTGTTTTTCTTCAAGAGCAGAGACTTTTGACTCAAATTTTGCCGTTAGCGATCTCAAAATTTTCTCAACCAAAGTAGTTTCGGTTATTGTTTCTCCCAGATTTTTCATACGATTTACAACATCATCAAGACGTAAAAAGAAACTGGCAATACTCTCATCACTATGCATCTTTAAATTTTCATATTCAATTATGAGAGTTTGGAGTTTTGCACTTTTTACCTTTGCATCACCTTCATAACTCAGAATGATTTTGTCCCATATTTCTTTTGTTGTATTCAGCTGCATGACTTTGACAAATTCTGATTCTGTTAGACTTCCTATTATAGCATTGACCGCTTTTGCATTTGATTCATAATTCTTCCTTTCAGTTGGATCTGTTGGTGTAGCAGCTGGATATTGATATCCTTGTTCAACAATGGCCCATACATATGCTCCCATAGACTGAAGAAAGGATCTCATCCTCATTTTCCAGAAGATTAAATTGCTTCCATTGAAGAGCGGAGGCTTGATAGATGTTGTTCCTTCTTGATAGCTCATCTTGCTTGATCTTCCTTCTAGCGGCTAAGCTTTTTCAGAAGGACCTGCTCTGATACCAATTGTTGGGAAAAATACTGAGAGGGGGGGGTGAATCAGTATTTAGTGCAAACAATCAAATTTTTACTTTTTCCTTTCTAAAAACCCATACGCTACTTTACTGAAGGAAACTAGCGTATATACGCGGATATCCTTTACATAACTCGCGTATGTCCAGAGATCTAATTATGTGTTTTGAATCTTAACTCAGATCATTTCATTATTTATTCATCAGATATTTCAGAAACAGTAAACAGGTGCAGACAGAACAGAATAATCATCACACATATGCAACACACATGAACACCAGGATTTTTAGGTGGAAACCCAATTCGGGAGAAAACCACCGCTGCCATTGTTTCAGCCTTCAAAATTTATTATTAAGAAAACTTCTTACAATCATGTACTGGTGCAGACTCAAACCAGCACGCAGGCACCCACCTGCAGAAGGCTACAACCTTCTCTCGTTTACCAACCTATCCTGGAAGGGAGCTACAACCCCCTGCTCTCGTTTACCAGCCTCTCCTGGAAGGGAGCTACGACCCCCTGAACTCGTTTACCAGCCTCTCCTGGAAGGGAGCTACAACCCCCTGACTGAAGGCTTCGACCCTCAGCACCACTGCATACCACGTTTCATCAATTTTCAAACTGGATCAAACAGCTTCAACACAACCCTTCACTTATCAACAATCATACCTTGCTCATTGCTTCAAACAGAACAGTGAGACCACTGTAACCAGAATATCAGATATAACCCAGACTTCATAATAGATATGCAGAAACAAATTCAACCTTCAGAAACCATTAGATCAGAAATCATACGCACTTTTATTTAATCAGATCCGCGTATATACGCGCTTTTCAGAAGACGAACCCGCGTATACTTCAGTGCATTTTCTAGGGAAAAACCCTAACTGCGCATATGCGCTTTTCCTTCCACAAACCCGCGTATACACGCGCTTTTCATGAAACTAACCTGCGTATATATCTATAAAAGATAAACTTTGTAGTACAGACTAGATCTATAAACTTACCCAGATTTCTTCAATCTCTTCAACAGGATTGCGCCAGGTCTTCTTCACTTCTTTTCAGATCATCCTTGACATTCACCATTTCTAGATCTAGATATCTTGAGCCTTCATCATGTTCATAGGTGCATCATAGATTCAGATCTATCAATTAGGAACAGGGTTCAACCATACAGATATACTTCAGAGTGAAGTATTCATCAAAGCCCAAACACATGCACACCTTTTGCACAATGATTTTCTTCTCCTTATATAGGGTTACCCTTCATCAATACCATGAGTCAAAACCACATAACTTCCAATGGTATTCCTGGACGGGATCACATAGGTGAACCATCATTCAATACAATGGGTCAATACCATGGTAGTTACCCCTGGTTTTATAAATTTAGAGCGCTTTTTCCCATACGCGACTTGGCACGTTATTTCCCGCGTGCATACGCTACTTCTTCTAGACAAATCCGCGTATGCCTTGAGACATACTCTTTTCATCATGTTCTGGCACACACTGACATTCCTTCCATCATTACCTTCTGTACTTATTGTAGATACATCAGATTTACATCATTTAACAAGTTCATCAAGACACATTCCATCAAGGACAACTTTATCAAGTAATTATTTCTTCATTCTTGTACAATCTTATTTTGGAATTTATCATGTGATATATTGTACACATCTATTACTAGATCATCATTCAGAGGAACTATGTACCCTTCCTCACTTGTGGCTAAGTATGTAGTTGGAGTTAGTGAAGAGTAAATGATGACCTGTAGTGCATTGGGATTAGGTTAATATCATTTCATCCTACGGCTCTGGTTCAAACACCATATCTGATAGTTCAATCAAGTCCTCAATCTGTTGAGCAAGCTCCAGATCCTGCATTTATTCACTTTCCTCTCATGCTGCTGGTTGATTCTGTTCTTGCTCTTCTACTTATTTCTGTGCTATTTATACTATTATTTTGCCTTGAATTTATTCTTCTTCTTCCTTCTTTGCTTCTACTCTTATTCTCTCCTCCTTTATTCATTTTCTTCCCTTAGTTATTGTTCAAATTTTGGCATCCTCAGTTTTTCTTCCTGCAAGCTCTGTTTTTTAGTCTTTCTCCGCTCTACTCTCTACATCCTCTACTTCCTTTTTTCTTCTATTTCCAAAGATGCTTACATGAGGATTGTATATGATTTCATCTTGCAGCTTTTTTCTCCCTATAAAATGTCAAAAACCTTTCAATTTCCCTTATCTTGTACTAGGTTTCTGCCTTCTTTTGCTGCTTCTTCTAGAGTTGCTACTCTCTGATGAGAGTCTCATGAAGTTCCTTTTATATTGACTAGCTTGTGGGGTTTTGATGCATTGTAGCGATTTTTCCTTGGATCCTCCATCATCCAGAGAAATTTCCCACTAGGTCAGTTTTAATATATTTTTTCATAGTTGTCTTTACAAATTCCCCTCGGATCATACGGATTGAAATATTTCGTATTGAACTCAAAATTTTCTATGGGCTTTTCTTCAGTACCTGCAACTTTGAGATCCTTAATCTCGTATAATATTATATGCAAAGGAAGAATGGGACATCGTTCTTTCTTCTTCCTATGCAAGACTGTCGAAAACCTTGTGGCGAGATGATATGACACTTCTTGCATGGTAAAATTATCAGTGGCATACATTGGAAAAAGATGAAATGACTTTTGTCCATTGAACATTCTAAGAAGTGTGCCATCCATTAAGTCAAACCAATCTGTGATCTCTGATTTTTGGTCCATTTCTCCTTGTGACATGCAAGCTGGATCTTCTTCAAAGATACACTAGTATAAAGGAATGATGAAGTGGTTAGTTGGATGCGCCATAACTCCTCGATGACTGCAATCTGAAAGAAACTTATAATGAGAATATACAATGGGGTGTTGTAGTTTCCATGTCCATTTCATGCCAGGGAAGTGATTATATGCTCAAATCACATCCAAAAGATACACAGACATATAGAAACTTGTTTTCTCATCCTTAGGATGATCTCAGGCCTAAACTACATGGGCTACTCAGTCGTCGAACCAAAAAATATGATAAGTTGAAATTCTTCCCTTCATTCACAACTTGGTTCAATAAGACCATCTATCCTTTAGGAAAGGTCTCCATGCTTTGTTGACTATGAATTCTGTAAGCTAAGATGATCGAGAGCTGGTAGGCCCTACCAAGATACTTTGTCTTGTATAAATGGGTAGGTGTCTCTCGAAACATTGAAGGTTCTTTCACCCAAGCTTTGAGAATATCTCTTCTGTTCACATAGTTGTTGGTGGAATACAATTATGAGTGCATGAGATTTGGTAGCTTGGGAAGATGCTAAATGAGCTAATAATCTTGTGCCTGAAAGGTAGAAATATTTTTTCTATTGGAACTATTCAATGTCATGGTCTTCTCATCAATATTTGAAACACTCCAGCTGATGACATATGCACATGGGAAGGCTGGATATATGCATGCAACCTTGTGTAATCCTGACCACTAAACACTGATGTAAACATATCGGTCCTCTAGATCATCTCCGAAGCTATTTTTTACAAAATCTTCTGTAACCTTGTGGCATGTTAGATCATAATCCTTTTCAAAAAATGATTGAGTGTTTGCATACACTAGAAAATCTACTATTGTGTGCTCAACTTCTTCCCTAGTACTTATTTTAGTGGTCTCTTTTGAAATAACTATCTTTAGTGCCCTGGTAACAATGACTACTAGAGAGATGCACTTCAACAACTGTGGTACTTGTGGTACAAAATATGCACTCATGGAAAACAAAAATTAGCCTTTTGCAAATCTAAATTCAAAGCATGATCAAGTAGAAAATTGGGCAACTGATGAGAGGGATTATGAAGTTTTCATCAAGTAGAAAGGGGGATTGCATGTGGGAACTATGCACTGCACAGTCTGAATAAAAAAGGGAGTAGCCTGAGGTTTGAGACTGCACAATGCGTTGTTCAACCTGGGTAATGGACATAGAGAGATTGTGTATTGAAAATTCTTAGGGGCCAAGGTGGCATACTGATCCATGGAACTACAGAATGCACAGTTGGGCTAGCCTATACTATGCATTGTGTATTCTTAGAGGCCAATATATTGGCTTGAGACTCAAACTTACATAATCCCAAATTGGAAACAAGTGAAACCTGACCAAGGAAAGTGCAAATCTCCCTGGTGGAAGTGTGGGAAACGAGAAATATAAGTGATGGTGTGAGCTTGAGTGAAAATATTTCTAATTATAGATGTATAGATGTAAATAAAGTACATATACACAACAAACAAAACGAAAAATAAATGTGTGAAGAGAGTCATCGAAACGACAACCATCGATGCAAAAACCAAGGAAACCGATGCGACACTTGTGAAAGGAAAATGACAACTTGAAAGAACACATATAAAAGCTAAAAAATGATGAAAATATAGAAATAATGAAGAGAAACAAGTGAAACAATACTTACAAAAAAGAAATGATAAAAAGTGACATCAAAAGTGGCAAAAAACGATAAAATAAAAACTCACTCGGAAAAGCGACGAAAACTCCACCGAATTTTCCTTGATCCGCTCAAGAATGTTAGAGCTCTAAAATGGAATGTACAAAATAGATCTAGGGGCATTGATTAAATATATTTGAGCCAATTAGGGTTTATGACACACATGCCTAAAATCAAGGAAAATGTGACACTTGGTGTAAGTTCATAAAAATATTAGAGGTGCCTCCTTCAGGAAACTAATAATGGATCCCTATTTTATAGGGATTTTTCTTTTTCTTTTTGGATTTTTTGGGAAAATTTCAATGCACACTCTTGGGAAATATTGCACAATTCTAGGGAATTGGGAAACTTTCTGGCTTTGTGCATTGCGTAGTTTCCGAGTTCAAGGGAAGGATTTGTGCACTTTCTAGGCTCAATGTTGGGCTTCCTTCCATGACTACATAGTTTACGAGCTCAAGGAAGAGCTTCTACTTAAGATTGTGCAATTCCAATCATGAAGGCTGGTTGGCTGGCCCTCATGGACTACACATCTTCTAGAGGAAATCAGTTATGAAACCAACTCCAAAAATAGAAGAAAAGAGAGATAAATGCCTTAGAAATAAGCCACTTCAAGGGGGAAACCTCCTTTACATTACATAAATGGACAATAATTGGATGATACAAATGAAAAAAACTCCTTTTATATATAGCAGTCCATGGGGTCACAATATAATCCTAGCTAACCTAACAATAATAATGTAAGGGCACAATAATAACAATATTGGGGTTACAGGGGTACAAAAAATAATAATAATGAGGCTACATTAACAACAATAAGGGACTACACTAGTAATATAGGGACCTAACATGCCCCTCTCCTTCAAAAAAGTGTTGTCCTCAACACTTGAGTAGCTCTGGGTGCTTCTGTATAAAATTCTCATCCTCCCAGGTAGAATCTTCAGTGGGTAAGTTATTCCACTTGATGAGATACTCTGAAATTGACCAATTTTGTAGCTGTCGATTTCTTGTTTCCGTGACTGCTTCGAGTTCTAATATGATTTTTCCCTCCTCATCAAGTTCTGGAAATATTGTTTGAATTGGAAGTTTTTCACCTATAACCTTCTTTACGCATGAAACATGGAAAATTTGATGCACTCACGAAGAAGCAGGAAGCTCCAATTTGTATGCCATAGTACCAATATTTTGCAACACCTTGTAAGGACCATAGTAATTTGGCGATAATTTATTATCCTTATTATCCTGCTTGAGGGATGTTTTTTTGTATGGTTGTAGCCGTAAAAATACCCAGTCTCCTACATAAAATCTTCTCTCATTGCGATGTTGATCTGCCTGTTTTTTCATTCAATTTTGTGCCAAGTTTAGGTTATCCTTTAAGAGTTGGAGAACTTCTTGTTGATGCTCGATGTGATCTTCCACTGCCTAAGCCTTAGAATTTTCTCTTAAAGATGATGTGATGGATGGTGGATGATATCCATAAAATGCTATAAATGGGGTCATTTTTACTGTAGTATGGAAGGAAGTGTTATAACACCATTCAACGAGAGGTAACCACTTTACCCATTGTATTTGTTTATCAGATAAAAAACAACGAAGATATCCTTCCAAAAATTTATTCACTATCTCAATTTGACCATCAGATTGAGGATGATAAGATGAGCTATGAGCTAGTTGAGTACCCAAATAAGAAAAAAATTCCGTCCAAAAAATTCCAGTAAAAATGGGATCTTTGTCACTTACAATAATCTTTGGGTATCCATGTAACTTTTGAATTGTTTCCATAAATGTAGTAGCAAATGTACTTCCAAAGAAATTTATAGTCCCTCCATTTGCAACCATCACTTGACATTCTGATGTTGTGTATAGGAAGCAATTCAATTCCTTGGCTACCTTACAATGAATACAATTATGGGTACTACCTGAATCAATAAACACTATTACATTTTTCTTCTTTATATGTCCTTTTATCTTAAGAGTTTGAGGAGTGGTAATTCCTGCCAATGCTTTACACAATATGGCCGAACTCATTTATTATTCTTCTAGGGTTGGTTCCTGGTGTATATCCTCTTCTTTTGAAGTTTCTTGTTCATTTTATTCCTCCTCTTCACAATCTATGTAGAATAATTTCTTCTCAGCACACTTACGACCTTTAGTGTATTTTCTATCACAACTGTAGCAAATCCATTTTGCTCTTTTTTTCCAATTTTTGTGGTGTCAACCTTTTAGGTTGTGGAATTCTAGGAGTAGCAACACTTCCATCTTTATAGATGTGAGTGGTAGGCTTCCTTTTTGCCATAATTATACCTTTAACTTTTCTTGCTAACCTGAATGCCTTCTCCAATGGATCGGGCTCCCTAACGTGAACCTCATGTTGGATGTTATCCTTTAAGGTCCCTATGAAGACATTAATCTTGTGTTCCTCTGGAATATCGGTGACCCTTATATTCAATTTTTGGAAGTCCTAAATGTGCTACACCACTGAACCCTTTTGTTTGAGATTTATCAATCGACTAAAAATGTTTTTTCTCTTTGTATCCTCATAATGTGCTATCATTTCCTTCGTAAAAATTGACCAAGTGACAATTTTTTACAGGAGAAAAGCCATCGATACCATACAAAATGTATTTTTTTCTAAATATAAAGTTGAAATGTGTAACTCTTGTGTGTTTTTCACATTATTGGTATCAAAATATTGCTCCATTTGTAGTATCCATGTTACGAGATCCTTGCCATCAAACTTCCTCATACCGATCTTTGGAATATGGTGGGTCTTCCATCCAACATTAGAGTTTATGAAATTACAATTAAAATTTATTTTTTTCTCATCATGAGTTTCCTCTACTATATTTTTTCCATTAGGAAACATTTCTTGTATCAACTTTTTCAAACCTTCCATGCCTTCTTTTAGATCATTCTTCATGTTTTCCATTTTTTCATCGATCTTAGCTTCCATGTCTTCCATACTAGCTTCCATGCCATCAATGCCATTCTTCAAACCATCCATATTAGATTCCATGACTTTATTCAAACCATCCATCTTAGCTTCCATTCCTTTATTCAAACCATCCATCTTAGTTTCATGCCTTTCTTCAAAACTTCCATTTCATTTTTTGTTTCTCTTTGTGAGAGCGAAATTTGGTGCACTTGCTTTTGTAATTTTGATATGTCATGTTGCATTTCTTCATCTTCATGAGTCATAATAGAGCCTTCTGAAGTATTAATGGGTGTTGAATTATTTTTAGGGGGAATTTTAAAACCCAATAATGATATATATTTTATAATATTCCCTTGGAATCAATTCAAACTGATTCTTCAAACAAGACTTATGCAATTCGGAAAAACAAAAAATACACACGCTTTTCTTGCTTTTGAGAAGATCGATATTGAAACTGAATTATCTCTGTGATTTAGGATATTTAATATCTTAAATTTGGTCCTATATTATCCCTCTGAATCTTATTTCGAATGCCATAGGTCTGACCTGATTTGGATTCTTCAAGGAAAAGTTATGCCCAATCTCCCACAATGACTTAATTATGGTCTGGTTCAGTATAGAGAACTTGTACAACATGCCACGTGTCACTTTTTCCTCCTTCGGCTCTGAAATTGATATACGTGAAACTATAGTCTGTGTACTTGCGGCCATGTTTTATATAATTCCAATCCAATGCTCAGAGAGAGAGTTATGATTCTTTTCCCAAAGTCAAATATTTTAGATGAAATTCGGGAGCCTGCAAAAACCCTAACTTCCACAAATCATATCTCCTAAACTATTGTGAACCAAGATCTGAAACTTTTACACAATGTGTCTAAGGATTTCGGCTTTGCGTGATAAAATTTTCAAATTTTTCACCTTCATAGAAAAAGGTTATAGCGAAAATTCCACGATGACCTTTGTTTTGATGAAATTCAGGATCCTGACAAAACACCAACTTCCACTGATCACATCTCCGCAAATATTGCGAAAAAAGATACAAAATTTTTACATGAAGTTCCTTGTGCTTTCTGATTTCCGTGCGAAACATTTTAGGTTCTGAATCTTTGTATACAACAAGTTATAGTGAAAATTCCATGATGACCTATTTGGAGCAGCGAAACCCTAGAATCCAAAGCTCTAATACCAAATGTTATGAAAACAACTCCAAAAATAGTAGAAAAGAGAGATCAATGCCTTAGAAATAATCCAGTTTGAGGGGGAAACCTCCTTCACATTACATAAATGAAAAATTCTTGGATGATACAAATGAAAAAACCTCCTTCTATATATAAGAGTCCATGGGGTCACAATATAATCCTAGCTGACCTAAAAATAATAATATAAGGGCACAATAATAAAAATATTGGGGTTACAGGGATAAAAAAATAACAATAAGGGGGCTACAATCATACAACAATAAGAGACTACACTAGTAATGTGGGGACCTAACAAAATCCAAGAATTGTTGTAAGACCAAGACAGGAGGTTTTCTTGTTTAGAAAGATAGTTTAAGTTTGAAAACAAGAAAACACAAGCACAAATGAAAAGGATAAGTCTCAATAAAATTGGGAATACTTTACAATAGTACAAGATAAGATCTCATGGATTAGAATAAAGGCTCCAAAATCTAAGCATAGGAAACATTTTGGAGGGTGGTTGTAGTCGCTACAACAACATCATGGGTGAATGGCTCCATGTGCATAAGAGTCCCCAAAGTTGTTATTTTTTATGTGTGTGGCCTTGAAATTATGTCAACTAGGTTGTTCGTGCTACCCTTGTTATAATTGATCAACAAATGAATTTTTTGTAAAAACCCCATCCACTTGTAATTCCTGGTCTGGTATAGCTTACTCTGGGCCTACAAGTATTGTAACAACTGGTGACCTATGTGGATCACTGTATGCTTTTCCATCAGATAGTGCTTCCACTTCTTCACAACTTACATCATGACATATATCTCCTTATCGTAGGTACGGTAGTTAAGAACTACCCCATGAAATACTTCAAAATGGTAGTTTACATGCTTTCCTCCCTGCATCAAGACAACTCCCATAGCATACCCACTTGCATTTGTATCCACTTCAAAGGGCCACTACAAGCCTAGTAATGCTAGAGCTGGTGCTTGATTGATATTCTTATCTAGCTCCTAGAAAGCCTTCTGTCAACCTTTTCCCCACTGTAACATATTTCCATTTGCGGTTATAGTGTGAAGCGATGTTGCTACTGCTAAAAAGAGGCTATGAATTTCCTCAAGTACTATACTGCCCGAATGAAACTCCTAACCTCAGAAAAATTAGTAGGAAATGGCCATTTCATGATGTTATCCATCTTATAAGGATATATCTTTAGTTCTCTTCCATCGATCACATACCTCAGATACACCGAAGACTGCTGGGCAAACATGCACTTCTTGAGATTTGCTAGTAGCTAGTGCTTCTTAAATGTTTCTAGCACCTGTGTCAAATGTGACATATGCTCCTTCCAGGTAGCACTATATACTAAAATATCATACAAATATACAATAATAAATGAATATATAAAAGGGCACAATACATCATTCATTAATCCCATAAATGTAGCTAGTGCATTGCATAAGCCAAGTTACATACCACTCATACAAACCTTGCTTGGTTTTGAAGGTAGTCTTCCATGTATCTTCTTCTTTGACTCGAACCTAGTGATATACAAACTTCGAGTCCATATTGGTGAAATTATTTTCCTACTACAACTGATCTAGCATATCATCTGTCCTAGGAAGGGGGTATCTCTTATTGAGCTTGATTTTATTCAATGCCCTATAATCTATACTGAACCTCTAAGTCTCATCCTTCTTTGGAACAATGATGATGGATGACCCACATGGTGATGTAATCAGTCGAATGACACCCCGTTCCAACAAATTCTGCAACTTTTCATTCACCTCACTTGCTTCTATAAAAAATCCTTCCTGTACAACCCGATATTTGGAAATGGGGAGTCTGGAAACAACTAGATCTCATGCTCCACTTCTCTCTTAGGTGGCAATCCTTCAAGATATCGAAACACATCCTTGTATTCCTATAACAACTCCTCTAATTGTCGTTTATGTTTATTATTACACCCACCTAAGGATGCCTTACCTCTTATTGAATCCTCTTTAGACTGAATTTTTCTTAAAAACAATCTGACATACTTATTACTAGAACTGATCAATTTATTTTTGGTTGGCACTTACCAGTAATTTTTTTGACTTTCCTTTGTGCGTGTTGATGATAAACGATTTTCCATCCTTGATGAGCCGGTACTGATTGGATATCCTCATGAATATTTCATCATGTATGTACATGTATGGAATCCCAAACATGACTCCACATACATCAAGGGGAACCGCATCTAAGTATACTTCATCAATAAAATCATCGCTGATAGAACATCTAATTTTACACTTTTTTGTTACCTTCAACTCTACATCCTTATTTACCCATCCAAATGTTGTTATGTATTTCATCCTTGTATTTACCCATCTACATGTATATGGGTTTAGGATCTCTACAATGGTGTGTTGTGCCTACCATATTTTTATATTTCCCCACTTTTTCTTCTTCTTCCCCTCCTTGGAATCTTCTTGTTGCTCCTTTTTCTTCAATCCACTTCATTGCGCTCTTTTCAGGTATATGTTCCTAGGTATTGTGCCTCTACACGAGCTTCATCCTGAATTTGGGCTTCAAAAAAGTCACTTGCTCATGTAAATGGTGACGGACCCCCGAAACTACTTGAGCGATGTCTGGGTTCTTTGGAGAGATACCCAACGTGATAGCCATCTTTCTGCATTATGTAGTGTACTCCTGCATGCTTTGTCCCGAATTTTTCTTGAAGTAATGCCATCAGATCCATTGGTCCTCCATGTACCCAATGGGATAAAACTATGAATTAATGAGGTTTTTGAAATCTTACCACTTATTAACGGGAGGTTTTCCCTCCAACCTCGGGGTTTCTTTGTGGATCTCGCACCAAGTTAGTACATGAAACTCTAATTTTAACCATGTGAATGTGATATTTTTACCTTCCTTAATTTGATGGACCTTGAAATAAACTTCCTATTGCTGCAACCAATAGTTCAACTTTAGAGTGTTGATATCATTGTGGTATGACTTGATATCGATCTTTTCTTCCATTTTAAACAGGGAATGATTCACAATGCTCGAATCAGGTTTATCTTTTCTAGGTTATTTCTTTGGGTTGTTCTCCATTTATCCCCAATATTCTGATCCCCATTCCTATTTATCCTCTGCATTAGAATCACCATCTTCTCCAAATATCCCTAGCCTGTTATTGAAGTTGCCATGAGGAGGCTTGCATTGCGTTTAATATCAGTGACTTGTTTCTCCAGTTGCATAATCCTCACCTCTACAGAATCATGAGGTTCATTTATATATTCACCAACCATGATTAGGGTTTTACGATTTTCAAACATGACGATATATATCCCTAAAATCTCCACAAAACACCCAAAGAAACCTACTTTGATACCAAATTATTGGTAAAACTTTGTGGATATTCAACTGGAAATTTTTTCACAAAAAATATGATAATAATATATTAAAATACTAAAGTTTTACACTATTATAGTTTTATTAAACTTTAATATCTATAGATTTAACTGTAATTAGTGCATGCATGCAAATATAAATTATGTAGAAAAATAGAGAATGAAAAAATAATCTCTCACACACACATAAGATACAAGATATTCTCTCTGGGAAACCCTTTTGGAGAAAACCCAGTTGGAAGGTGAGGTTGCTTTGCTCTATTTCTCTATTTGGAAATATGGCCATAGGTACAAAGAAGTAATTCATGTGTCTTGTGGGATACTATAGTGCATAGATACTCTCTTTATGCTCTACATCCTATCTCTCATAGCTATCTTTGCTCAACTATGGAACAAAATTCTCTCGAAAGAATGGAATGCCTCTTCCTCCTAATGGCCCGGTAATAACACAACCCGATATCCTACTAATGGTTAATTTTGACTACATCAAATCTTAACTATATTTACAATATAGACTCTTATAGATTATTGTACGTCATAATCATCTACCTGGCCCCTTTTCAATGAATAATGGGGGTTGATGCGACATCCTACCAAACTATAGGTGTGAAAACAAGAAGGTCAACTTCTGAGTGGCATAACTTTTGCATACAGACTCTGATTGAGGTTATGCTTGCACCGTTGGAAATGTCTCTATGTGTAGAATATAATTAGAATTTTTGGTGCTAAAGGAACAAAATTTTACCGTAAAAAACGTCATTTGATACCTCAAAATGCTCCAAAAAGGTTTCAGACCCCTTGTTGCCAAATTGGGTCTTGCTAATAAAAATGGTCTTGTGAGCTGATTCCTTGAATTTTTCCATTCCAAATGCATTGAGATGGATGAAAAACAATACGATGATCCAATTGCGATGACACATCAAGCATGAGCATAGAGAAACATCAAATTATTTTCGTTTGTATAATTTTCTATGAAATGTTTGATACTGCATTCCACTAGAAAGAAATTGAGTTACTTTCATGAAAGTTAATTTTTTAATAATTTGTTTTGCATATTTTCTATAAATTATCAAATCTTCCCATTCTTCATTCATATTTTAATTCCTATAAAGAATGAACTTGTCCAAGATTTATCATATCAAATTATTGAAGTAGATGAAGTTTAACTTCTTCAATAAAATATGTTACATGTTATAATCAAATCATCTATCCATAAGGAAATTTACCAATTTTACCTACCATGACCTAGACCTTCGAGTGTGTTCAAAATCATATGGTTGTTTGTTTAATTTTCATGCAATATTCTCTTGTCCTTTGTTTACAAAACCATCTAGCTAATTGATACAAGCCTCCTCTTTTAATTCACCATTAATATATATATATATATATCTATATATATATTTCATTTATTATATGTCTCAATTAGAAGCTTGTGTGGCATAAAACCATTGGTGCACTATTAAGACACTCATTTTTTGAAGTTCACTAATTCAAAACCCCATGGATGTTCCACTACATATCCTTCAACAAAAAAAAAAACAAAAAAAGTATCGCCTAATTAGAATTTAGAAAATCAAATGGTATTAATTTTAACTATAGGTGCAAATTTTAATAGTAATGTATGCCTTCCTTTCACCTGAATAACCATTTGGAAACTATAATAACTTTATCTTTTCGAAAAATTAATACATTCCCATATATCATTTTTTAGAATGGAACCATATATTTTTGACATTCCATTCATTCATTCTTCTAAAAGATAAAGATAGGAAACTAAGCAAAGTCCTATATTGACTTGTCAATAAGATAATTACAACCCATTAATGATGCCAACAGAGATAATTTGAATAATTAAACCTTTGATATCTATTTCTCTAACTTATGATAATATCTATGCTCTTCGAGTAGCTACAAGGCATTTGTTCCTTACTCAATTTTGAGTGCAATGTCTCTTTAGTATTAGAAGTATGGCCTCTTATCTACTATAAACTATACACATTATCTATCTAAAAAACAAATTAGCCCAATAAAACCAATTTTCCACAAATACTATATCATTGACAATTATTTCTTCAATGTAACTCCTTTGCGCATTGATCTAGCTAAACTAAATCTATGAAGATGATCAAGGCTAATTCTATGCCTCATTGATTGTTGTATGGGAATGAAGGCTCTACTAAGGCTTAGGTTCAAGTCTTGGCTACTTCTCTAATACCATAAGCCAATAATAACCATCAATGCATTCACATGGCTATGTTTCTATTATCTACAATAGATAAAACTCTACAATGTTAATGTAACATTACATAATATATATACTTGTTTTCACACAAACTGAACAATGCTACAAATTGCTATGTATTTTTTTGATAACAAATAGAAATCAACTTAAATTACCCTTAGAACTTTCAATACATGTTTTCATATAGGTAATGATCATCTCTCTCTCTCTCTCTCTCTATATATATATATATATATATCAAGTAAAAAGTGTTCCAGTGATGAAGCTTCACTAATCAAGGGAATATGGTTCAAAATGATTTCACAATATGATGCTATGGTTCATTCAACACCCATCCTTACACATTTTTCTCTATGTGTATAGTCATGCTACAATATAAATTATATATTGTTTATTAATTGAACATGAATGAGAGAAAAAACTCCTAAGTCATATAATGTTGTGAAACCAGCTCTGAAAATGGAAGAAAAGATACATCAACACCTTATAATTAAGCCACTTCGAGGGGGAAACCTCCAATATATTACATGAATGAACAATTCTTGGATGATGCAAATGAAAAACTTCATTTCTATATATAGGAGTCCATAGGGCCACAATGTAATCCTAGTGGGGCCACAATGTAACCCTAGTCGACCTAACAATAATAATGTAAGGGCACAATAATAACAATATGGGGGTTATAGGGGTATAATAATAACAATAATGGGGGATACACTAACATAATAAGGGACTACACTATTAATATAGGGACTTAACATGCCCCTCTCCTTCAAACAAGTGTTGTCCTCAACGCTTGATTATTTATTGATGCTTCTGTATAAAATTCTCATCCTCCCATGTGGAATCTTCTACAGGAAAGTTCTTCCACTTGTTAAGATACTCTGAAATTGATCATAATTTTCAAGTTCTTTTTTATGTGCCTACTTAAAAACTTCTTTCGATGTGATGTTGATCTTCCTGTAGGTTCTGCACCAAATTTAGGTTATCCTTTGAGAGTTGGAGAACTTGTTGTTGATGCTCGATGTGATCTTCCACTAGTTTATCATCCATATTAGCTATTATTTGATCCTTCATACGACACAACTTAGCCTCCATTTTTGCTTTTAAGCCATCTGTATCATCTTCAGTTTCTCTTTGTAAGATTGAATTTTTTTGCACTTGGTACCGTAATTTTGATATCTCATACTGCAATTCTTCCTCTTCATCAGTCATAGTGTAGTTTTTTGAGGTCTTAATGGGTATAGAATTATTTTTTGTAGGCATTATAGAACCCAATACTTTTAAAAATTCTAAAATATGCCCTTGGATTCACTTCAAACTAATTTTTTTTTACACAAGACTTATGCAATTCATAAAACAATACACACCTTTTTCTTGCTTTTGAGGAGCTAGATATTGAAACCGAATTATGTCTGTGATTTAGGATCTTCAATATCTGAAATTTGGCACTGAGGTAACCCTATAAATTCTCTTTTGAATGCCATAGGTCTGACCTGATTTGGATTCTTGAAGAAAAAGTTGTGCCCAATCTCCTACGATGACCTAATTATGGACTGGTTTAGTAGAGTAAATTTGTACGTCACTTTTTCCTCCTTCGGCTCTAAAATTGATAGAAATAATATTACAGTCTGTGTGCTTGTAGCCACTTTTTACATAATTCCAATACGATGCTCAGAGAGAGAGTTATGAATATTTTCCCATGATCACTTCTTTGAGATGAAATTCGGAAGCCTGCAAAAGACCTAACTTCCACAGATCATATAACCAAAAATATTGCGAACCAAGATCTGAAAATTTTTCAAGAGGTTACTTAGTATTTTGTCTTCACTCTGTGAACATTTAAGCTTTTGAAACCTTGTAGAAAAATATTTATAGCGAAAATTACGTGATGACCTGTTTAGGTTAAATTCAGGAGCTTGAAAAAATCCCTAACTTCCATAGATAATATCCCTGAAACTATTGCGAACCAAGCTCTAAAATTTTTCGACGATGTTCCTAAGGATTTTATCTTTGCACTCCAAAAATTTCAGCTTCTGAACCTTCGTAGAAAAAAATTTATAGAGAAAATTCCACAATGACCTGTTTGGAGTAGCGAAACCCTAGAATCCAAAGCTCTGATATCAAATGTTGTGAAACCAGTTCCAAAAATAGAAGAAAAGAGATATCAACACCTTAGAATTAATCCAGTTCGAGGGGGAAACCTCCAATACATTTCATTAATGAACAATTCTTGGATGATACAAATGACAAAACCTCATTTCTATATATAAGAGTCCATGGGGCCATAATGTAATCCTAGTGGGGCCACAATGTAACCCTAGCCGACCTAACAATAATAATGTAAGGGCACAATAATAACAATATGGGGGTTATAGGGGTACAATAATAACAATAAGGGGGGCTACACTAACATAATAAGGGACTACACTATTAATATAGGGACTTAACATATAAGTAATGGAATTTATTTAAAAAAAATGAAGAAGTAAAATAATCCACTACATTCCAAAGTAATATGAACCAAATGAATTATGTAGCCAATGATTGGGAGAAACGAGTGAGTCATGTGTTTTTGTTCATACTTAACAACCCTTAGCATATTCCACCACTCAAAAAATATCCAAAAAGTTAGTAAAACACCTAACACTAGCGGCACAACCTATTAAACATGGGCATGATATACTAGATTCCATACATCTTGTAAAACCTAGATATGACCTCCAACTCATCCCCAATCACTTTGTACAACACTCAAACTTAATATATTTCTATGTATGGGATAATGAAGAAGAGTAATATGTATAAGCCTATGGTTAGGAAAAATTCTAAGTTGCATAAGGCTATGTGGATGAGGCTTGAGCTAAGCAAGACTTCAAAAACCACCATATTTTTCTACTATGGAATTAGTGATTACCATAAAATTGAAACAAACAAGCAACAATATCCATAGATAATTAGTTTGAAAGTGATTTAAATAGTGGGAAGTATAGATCTATTGGTGTTATTCATTTTGCATTGATATTAAAAGTATTAACTTAAATGTAGAGTTATAGTGTAGAAATAATCCTCACACCAATAAAACTAAATATGGATTCTAATGATTTGTGACCATAAACAACACTTTCAAGCCATAATAAGTCTGTTTGTAGGGAATCTTTGGCATCAAAGTTGGACATGGCTTTCATTATAATATTTTCCACACTAAGGTGGGTCATCAGAAATTAACCATGGTTAAGAAAAGGAAAAAAAGTTTCTCAAGATATTGTTGAATCTCTTTAGACATAACAACTGAAAAAATAAGTCTCTGAACCAGCACACAAGTCCTTCATTGGGGTTAATTTTTTGCGTCCAAGTGGGATACAAATACTATGGATAATTTTTCTGAATTAGAAATTATTGTTGTGGGGAAATAATGAATTTAATCCCTAATTTAACTTATTGAGCTTAACAAGCATGAAAAAAATCCAAAAGATTATGACATGAGCTCTTCTTAAGGAGTATTTAACATTTGAGTTGAGTATGGGTTCCATTATGAGGCCTTAGGCATAATTTACAACCCTTAAGTCCTAAATACCAATCAAGAGAGAAAAACAACACTATCCAATGCTAATAATTTCTTCTCAATATTAAGCATTGTGGAAGGGTGATTAAACCAATATATATGACCTCTATGGGGTGTCATTCACCTCTAAGTGGGATATGGCTACAATTATTAGGATAGTTGTGAACTAAGAATAGGTATCAAGGTCTAACCAAGGTTATGGGAGGAAAAAAAAAACTTATTCTCTAAGTTAATATTCTTGGGCCTATGTTGAATGAACAACTTATATAACCCATTAAGCTTATATAGCTATATAATTGCATGAATGGGCCCTTAAAATCACATGGGACCCATATATACTATATCTTTTCTATTAAAGGGGTATATATGATTTGATTAAACCATAACACAAGCCCTAAACAGAAGCATTTATTTGTACACACAAATAATGGTTCTAGAGGTTATGGTTGAGATTCATTAACATTTTAGTGGGATATCGGTTTCATGAGTAAGTTTTATGTAACAAAAATGGGTCTCAAATAATAAAAATCATCAATAGAGAAAGAGATGATTCAAACCGTAATTGAAATTTCTTGAGCTCAATATGAATGCTTAGGTAAGAACAATAGCTATCCCATAGGCCCTAAATGTAGATTCTTACGCTTCATTCCCATGAAAAAATGATCCTTTGGTATCAAGTTTGGATATCAATACCATTACAAGGTTTTTTGCGTAGAGGATGGGTCACCAGGCCCTAATAATGGTAGAGAAACATAAATTACATTCTCATGATATTTTTGAATCTTATCAAGATTAACAATTTTGAATAAATCCTTGTATCAACACATGATTCATTTTTAGGGTTCTTTGCAAGGAATGTTTTCTACATATGCCAAAATTAAGTTGTATGCACTAGACATGGGTATCAATCCTAAAAGTGGTTAAGGGGGAAACAAGTGTATTAAGCCTTAATTGATTTTTCTTGAGCTCATTCACCATGAACACCACCTAGGAACTATTACATCTACCCTCCCTAAGGAGTCTTTGGCATTAGAGTGAATATGTTTTCCATTATGAGGTCTTGGGCATCATGGAAGAGTCTAAGGTCTTTAACCATATTTGAGAGATGTATAAAAGGGATCCAACACTAAACCTTAATGATTATTTCCATGTTCCATGCAATATTCATCCAACCACCACATATGATCTCTATAGGGTGTCATTCACCTCTAATTAGGATATGGATGCCATAACTAGGTTAGTTTTGAACTAATAATGTATCTCAATGTCTAACCAAGGATAGGGGATAAAAATAAGATGCTTGTTCCCTAAATGAATCTTATCTTTCTTGATAACCATGAAAAACACCTATAGCTCATGATTCTTCTTTGCTTATAGAACCACGAACACATCCTTGAACCACAACATGAGACCCCTACAGGGTATATTTGGACTATTATGTAGATATGAACACCATTATTAAATAAAAACGTATTCCTTACATAAGAATTTGTCATCATGAGTATATTCCAAGAATGGTTCTCAAGGCCATGGTCGGGGTTATTTGGCATCTAAGTGGGATACAAGGACCATGAGTAGGTTCTATGTAGTGTAAATGGATATCAATGCTTAAAAATCCACGTAAGGGGTGAAATGAGGGAATTAAGTCCTAAATTAACCTTCCCGATATCAAATTCCATGTTTAATGGAGGATAAAACTTGGGCCTTAGGCTCAAACATAACTTCTTAGGTTTTTATCACCATTAAAAACACCTCCAAAACATAATGCATTCAGTTTCTAGGTGATCATTCAATTAAAAGTTGGATATGGATTCCATTTAGAGGTTTTTCACATCAAAGATGGTTGAGAGGTCTTATCCATGGTAAATGAAGGAAAAAAAAATGCTACAGAATATTGTTGAATCATATTGAGCTAAAGAATAAAAATATTTTGTAAACCAATGCTTGAATCCTCTGTATTTATTTCTAGTAATCTTAGTGGGATAGAAGCACCATCACTATGTTTTTTTCATTGAAAATGAGTCTTAATGCCTAAAAATGGTCAAAGGGGGAAGAAGGGCCTTAAGCACTATTATAATATTCATTATTACACACATCATTCAAGAAAATTAAAATATTGTAGTAAGCACAGACGTGATACTCAAGAGAGATATTTGGGGAAGTTATTCAACCAATTTCATATTCCTTCTTCAAGGGTATTCATATAGTATAAAAATATCTAGAGAAATTATCACACTCCAAGTAATCATTCATTGTGTTCTCTTTATCATGTAATTTATTAGATATACATTCATACATTCACTTATGCTAATTTTTAATGTCTTAAACTATGATGAAGTTTACAAGGGCCTAAGAGGAATCCCAACATCTCCCCCATCCTCAAAGTCTTTCTTTGTCCTAAAGAAAATATTTTGGAACATGATGGGTATTTACTCCTATCAAAGTATCATTACTATTCATTAATAATGCCTATTGATTTCCATGGATATATTATCTACAATAGACACTATTTGTATAGGAAGACACACACAAAATTTTATATTATAATTGCTATTCTTTACCGTAAATATTTGATCGAGGAGGTGCCTATGAAGTTAATGAGTCTCTAGCCCTTTGATCTTGCCCAATAATAGTCCTCATTATTATTACAACATGGTGCCTTTGGGGTAGTGTCTGGCTGATATTGTGCTCATCTTGATCCTACACAACACCCTATAATGGGGTGAATCACTTTAACATACATACAATTTATGTACTTTTGGAATTTGAGCTCACAACCTAAGGAATTGCTATGCAAGTCTTACACTATAGGGCTCGATAAATTTAATAATGATTATGCCATAATTATGTCCATTAAGATCTTTATGTGTGTGTTATGGAAGACTAATTGCTAAGATTTCCACAATACCTAGTAACAAACATAAAATGAATTGGTACCTTTCCTTAGATTATAACTAAAACATGAAACAAGTAGTATGTGAAGGATCACATACCTATTAACAAAGTTCTTGTAGAATTAATTTTAGTGTTTTCCACATCCAAATTTCCCTCTATGCCTAATTATATGCTTTCCAAACGCTTTCCATAGCTTCTGCATGATGCTCCAAAAGAGATTTTCATAGACAAAAACATTCAAAGTGATAAAAAAATCTCGCATATAAAAGAAAAGGTAAATGTAACAACTAATTTAGAATAAAACATATAATTAAATCAATAATGAGTCTTAAACCATGCAAGTGATCAAGTAATCTCACAAATAACATCAAAATAGAAAAAAATAGGAAAGAAAAATTACTTTGTATTGAATTGAAAGGAAAACAAGCTTACAATCTGGTTGCATTAATGTCACAAGCCTCTTCCAATGGTCTCCATTCCTTCCCTTGACCATTCCTCCAGTCCTATGCTCAATCTATATGCAAGAGGAAGTGGTTTCTAGTTCCTCTTCTCAAGGGATATGATTCTTAAGAGGGGTAGAATAGTTCCATGTACCAAGGGATGAGGTGTAGGTATGTAGTGTTTCAAGGTTTATAATTTGGATAAGATTCCTCCACCAAGCTTCTAGAATTTTCTTTTTTATTTTTACTTGCATGAAAAGGATTGTGTAGTCTATAGTGGAAGACAATGCGAAGGTCTGTGTAGGAAACAATGGTAAAAAATTCACAAGTGTGGTTAATGGTTAGAAAAACTGTGCAGATTCTCAAAAACGGTTTTTAAGCAGGGAAACCCAAAATTCCTTTTGTCCTTGGTATTGTTTTACTTCAAGCTTCATAGAGGATTCACTTGGGACACTTATCAGATGGCAAGAGATCCAAATTGTCTGTCAGGGTGACAAAATTTAGTGTAACATATTTACCCCTAAAGTGCAAAGCCAAAAAAGATGTTTGATGAGTGAAGCACTTTATCATGTCAAAGGTTTGCATTAAAGAGAAATTGGTTGAGGGATGGAAACAAAAAATCAAGGATTACCATATCAATTCATATAAACATTACTGATATAAGCATTCCCATATTCAGAGTACAAGTATCTCAAAGAATTAGTATGGAAATATATATGAAGATCCATGTCAACAAAATACATAGTATGGACACAACCATCAATGCATCTATGTTTAAAACCATGAATATTTAATAACTCCATGGAGCTTGGATTGATTAAACTAGATCCAGGGTCTTGATCTACATATTTCAATGTATGAATCTAACCATGTGAGTAAATTTCTTGATGTTGAACATGGTAGAAACCATCCAATTACCAGTCAATGATGTAAACCATTAACAAGTACGAGAGAAACCACTGGTAATGAAAATGGCTCTTGAGGTACTCCTATATAATATATGAAGTGTGATTAATTTTTTTGAAGTAGAACACTTATAGAATCATTTGATTGAAGGAAATTATGAGAAACCATCGTCGAAAGTGAGAAACCTGCCATTGAGGCATGCACACTCCAAGGTACCCAAAGAGGTTTCTAGACCAATTTCCTAGATAATGAGTTGATGTCGATAGGAGGTGAACTATCACAGGAGGGCCTACGATACGAAAAATAATGTCAAGTTTTGAAGAAAAAATTGAAGCAATTAAATACTCACTCAGGGATGACCGAAATTATTGAAGGTTATGAATAGCAAGGTAATTTTGACTGACATTGGACTTCTCTTGAACATATCAGCGATATGAAATTTCGACTTGGAAGCATTTGGATAAAAAATAGAACCTAAAACCATTTTGAATAATTTCAATGAGTTATGATCAATTTGAGATGCAAATCGATTTCCCAACCCAGACACAAAGGTGACAAAGTGTCATGTTCAATAGCGACGTACTGCCTTTTTACAATACAAAACAAATGTTTCTTTCACATTTCCCCCACCATTACTAGCAAGTACCTCTTTATTTTAACAAAATATTGAGGAGGATAACATATGTTTTTCATGTAAGCTCATCCTTTGGATGAGTCCTTCAAAGTATTTTTAACGAACCCTAGGAAGGAGTGGTTCGGTCTCGTCATGATTGAGGAGTCCTACATTGTTTAGATTTTACGAGTCCAGTTAAGGGATAACTCGATGTCATTTTAATTTTGAAATATTTTGAAAGGACATGAAATTAAAAATAATTTAGCTCTTTCAATGTAAATTTTAATGAGCCCAGAGAAAGTAAAGCTCAATGATTTTCAGTCTTAAGGAGTTAGGAGAAAAACATAAGTAAACTTTATAATCTTCTTTTCCATAAATTTAGTCTCTCAAGCCCGAACAAGGATAAAACAATGTAGGAGATAACTTTATTAACCATGATTAGTCAACGTATACATTTTTCATAAATATTCTACATGATCCGTAAAAGGGGTAAACTTATATCAATCATACATTTTTTGTTTTCTTTAACGAGTTAGAAAAAAACAAGTATACTCAACAATGTTTTCAATTTTCGAAAGTCAGAAAAGAGATTAAAGATAAATCTAGGTTTCACTTTTTTGTAATTTTAAAGAACCTAAAAAAGAGATAAAAGTGTACTCATATCATTGACTTTCAATTTAATTAATGAGCAGGAAAAAATGAAAAGAACTTGGCATTTTCATGTACATTTTATGAGCATGAAAATATAGTAAAATAAGCTCATGATTTTTATGAGTTTAATGAGTCTTGAACATAATAACCGAAATTAACTCGATATAGGTTTCATTTTTACACAATCTTAAAACATACACAAAGTATTCTTGAGAGTGGTTTCATTTTTAGACAAGATTGAAACAAAGGTAAACTATGCTTGAGAGTAGTTTTCATGCCCCTAGCATAGTGAATCAATTCAAGGTACAAGCCCCCAAGATTCATTTGATTCACCTAAGTAGACTCACAATTACTAATAAGTGGATGGAATGAAGCTACGCCCTGAAGGGGATCCATTTCATTTTTTAACGAGGTTGATACAGTAAATGAAATATCCTTTGAAGGGACTATTTAAATTTTTAACGGGGTGGACACAGTAAAAGAACCATCCTCATGGATCCCTTTATAATGGCTTCCAACGGGAAGAAACACATTCCAAGAGACACATCCCGAGGATGGCTTCCAAGAGGTCCTTATCAGAAGGAAGAACAATTATCTGGAAGAAACACATCTCAAGGGACTCAATAGGGATAGAAATATCAATTTCGAATGTCCCTATTTAAGGATCCACCATGTCAATTACCAGATGTAAATAAAAAGAAGTTGAGCAAACAATGAGAGGATCGCTTACACTGATAACTGAATGCATGGGACAATCTGCCACATAATTAACCGTGGTAGGGTAGATACCACTTCCATATAAGGAAAATTCAGGGATGTTGAATGGTTGGTATTATAATCAAGAAGAACGAACAAAAGTTATTCAATAGTCACAATGCTTCTATTGTGAGGGAAATACATCACTCAAAAGAGTGAAAAAACAACAAATTTCATGACATAGACATAGTCTCTCCCAAGGAGAAAATTAAAATCCAAGGGGCCATGGACTGCAATAAGATAAATACAGACAATTTTACCTTCCAAGGTAATAGGAAATTTAGGAAGGATCCGTAAAGGTTCACTGATGGTTTTGTTAAAATCTAACACATTCTTCCTAACAGGGAGAAGATGAGGAGAACCCAAAGATTACTAAGAGATTGAGGATAAAATACTAATAGAAGCACCTTAATCTACATTTATGTGATGCACATTCTTATCATAATCCTTAACAATGATTTGGAAAGGGGTGGAAGAAAGAATATGAGGTTCTTCCAATCTACTCTAGTCAAAGGAAATGACCTTAGTACTTGGAGGGGTTTCCATGGAAATAGGTGAAATGCCAACTTGTGTAGAACAATATGAGGTAACAAGAAGAACTTGAGCAGTATTAACCTCAATATCTAAGGGGAGAGTTGGATCGACTAAAGGTGGAAACAAGTCAACCACTTGATCAACTAACGGTTTATCAATATGAGTGATATGTGTTTAAATCTCCAATGGAAGAGTGTTATTGACTATACTTTGAATTATATTAATAACTTCATCAACTGACAGTAGGTTGGGAGAAATATTACGGTAATCATTTGGAAGTTAGTGTTGAGAAATAATAAGTTTTTACAACAATTTTGAGGCTTCCTCCATATGAGGGCAAAGGTGACTATGATGAATCCCTTTGCATAATGTACAAGGAAACATAAATTTACCCCTTTTCCCAGGAACTTGATAATCATTGGTCGATGGATCAATAGTAAGTTGATAAGAATTTTTAGCCACACTTATAACACCTTTGGAATACCAAGACAATAAATAAGAAGGTGGTCGCCCTTACAAATTTTTCAAGAGAATTTGAGCTTGTGGTTTCTTTTGGATGGTTCCTCAACATTTTCTATACTAAAATCTGGTTGGTTGACTTATTTTTTACCTTGATTCTTTTCCCTCTTCTCCCCTTTATTATTCTTTTGATAAACCTAGTTACTAGCATCAAGGATTTTACCAAGCGAAGAAGAAGAAAGGGTGGAAGAAAATCCAGGTGAATAAGGTAAAGGTTTAACCAATGGTTGGTGTTGTTGAGATAGAGTACTTGGTTGAGGTGGTATAGTTGGAGTATTTGAGACTAAATAAGTTGAAAAAAACCACACTGGTAAACCTATCATGAATCCAGGAAGTGGCAACATAGCCATTTAAGGAGGACTGACATTTACAAATTTAGCAAAAGGACTAGGATTTTTTTTAATGGGAATTCTTTGATCAGTAAATTTCAGAATTGTTTCCATTAGAATCAACTGAAATAAATTTTATTAAAATTTTAAATAATTTTCAAAATCCACACCTAAGGTCTGTAAAAGGTAAAAACAAGAAAATAACACATGCTAGTAAATCTAAGGAGTCAAACCATGCAAACAAAATTTTCAAAGTGAAATCACTAGTTGGTGATGAAATACAACATCACAAAGATAAATGTGTAAAGTGAATAAAGATAGAGTGGGTGGAACTAGTTACGCTGAAAACCTACTTAATGAACAAGATATGGTGTAAGTAACTTTACTTATGCCATCTTGAGTGAAGAATACCCTCTAAAAAGGTTCAAGTGAGTCTATAAAATGTCTCTTCCAGGTACAACAGAGACTTCCCCTTCATCATCACCTTGGTTAATATCCTTAATATTATGGTCTATAAGGTTACCACTTACAACAATTTAATCTAGGGTGAAGGTAGTAGATGAGACGTAAATGCAATGGTGGAGTAACAAAGCTCAATCCACTTGAAAGTTACTCAACACGGTTAATTTGAGTTTTAATATCAAGTGACTCCCAAGTACCTTTAGACATCATTTGTAATGTGTGAAAATCACTCTACTGTAATCAATGAAGTGGGGTCGATCACTCCACTGTGTCTGATATGATCTCATGCTTAACTCCCTTCTTAGAGGAGCTTTCAAAGCCAAAGTGTAACAAATTTATTTACTCCTATCACAAGATTCTAATGTTTGTTTCTATATTTGGAAAGTTAACTCACTTCCCAATTCCAAAGTCCTACTATCTAATCTAATGTAGGTGTAATGAGCCCTATAAATATAAAAATTCTAATTTATTTTATTAGGGCTATTTTTTAAGCTGTTACTTACTCAAAGGATAAATTTATATGAAATTGGTGGTGTTATGAATTGATTCAACACTTTAATGCAACTGAACATGATATTGCGATATTTTCATTTCAATAAATATCTATATAATGGAAGTAAGGAAATTTAAATAGTTTTGTAGCAAATAATAATGCAAAAAACAAGAATGTCTAACACTAGATATTCAATCATACTCTTCCAATGCAGTTCAAAGCCCTGAATTCCAAAAAATGTAATGTAATCTATGCACAACTTTCTTGAAAACTCTACAAATGTAATTTATGCATAATTTCCATTCATGTTATGAAAATGAGAATTCTACCTATGCAAATGTAATCTATGCAAGAGAATTCTTCAAAACAAACACAAGATGATTCCAAATTAACGAAAGAACAATAAGACTATTTTCCTTCACCAATGTAACTAAAGAATTGAGTGTAATTAAAGGAAATTGGGTGAAAATTCCAAAGATAAAAAGTTATGAACTCAAAGGAAATTGAGGGGGAAATTTATTTGCAAAATTGAAGTGAAAAACATGCATTTTTTTTAATAAATTGAGACGAACCTATAAGTAATGACCTTGACAAAGACATTGAATCAACTTTTCAGAGACTTAATGAGACTTTAAACAAGTTTAAGAAATCATCAAAATAAAAAATCTGGACTTAAATAAGAAATCAGTTTTCTTCAGTGCACATACATATTGGTACTAAGGACTAAGTGTGCAATCTGCGCACTGTTTCTAAAGGAAAACTACACAGACCTAAAATTTTTATAAAAAATAAGGGTCTAGAGGTGTCAAGAATCACAACATGATACAATGGAGAACTCTCTCTCTCCCCAGTATGGTTGCGAATTTTTTATGGCAGACCAATTTCTAATGTAGAAAAAAGTAATCTCCTTATATTTTGAACAAAACCTAGTAAAAAACATCAAAATTATCGCTACCTTTCCTTAGCCTGTAACTAAAACAAAAAACATATATTATGCGCAGGATCATTTACCTATTAATGAAGTGTGTGTAGAATTACTTTCAACACTTTCCGCAACCATCTTTCCCTCAATGAATTAGAGGTTTTCCAAATGTTTTCCACAAATTCTCCATGATGCTCCAAAAGGGATATGCATAGAAAAAAACATTCAAAGGGATCAAATCATCTCACATATAAAAGAAAAGGGATCAAAATAAACACAATTAGGAAATAAAAATTACTTTGTATTGAATTGAAAGGAAAACAACATTACAACTTGGTTTCCTTGATGTCACAAGCCTCTTTCAATGGTCTCCGTCCTTCCATTCATGAAAAACTATTTAGACCCTAAACCATCAACATAATTTTACAAATCAAGGTCCCCTCCATTCCTCTAGTCTTATGATCAATTTATAGAAAAGAGGAAGTGGTTTCTAGCTCCTCTTCTCAAGGGATATGATTCTTAAGAGGAGGAAATTAGTTCCATGTACCAAGGCATGAGGTGTAGGTATGTCGTGGTTCAAGGTTTCTGATTTGGATAAGGTTCCTCCACCAAATATTCTACAATTTTCTTTCTTATTTTTACTTGCATGAAAATGATTGCGCAAACTATAGTGGAAGACAATGCATAGATATGTGCATGCGACAATGGTAAAAGCTACACATGTGCAAGTAATGGTGAGGAAAAATGCACAGATGCTCAAAAATGGTTTTTATGTAGTGCAACCCAAAATTTGTTTTGTCCCTAATATTGTTTTACTTCAAGCTTCATAGGGGATTCACATGAGACACTTATCAGACGGCGATAAATATGAATTAACAACCATGGTGACAAATTTTAGTGTAATAATGTGTAGGTTATCTAATGTATATTTCATAAATGCCTTATTTTATTTTTGAAATGTAAATAATCTTGGAATCAATACTCTTTTCGAGTACTATAATCAAATGCTCAATCAAATGTTGCAAAATATTCTTGGTTAATTCTCAATATTTCGTTGAATTTATTAATGGCATTGGTCCAATTCCTATATTCTCACTTCTTAATCAAAATTATTTATCTATTTTTTAGTTGAACTCCTTTCTCTACCATTATTAGTAATGGGTGTTCTCTAAGGGTTTCTTTATAATTTCAAATATTTGGTAATGAACCAAGATTTTTACATTATGTTTGCATATAGAACAAATCTTTAGGACTTAATTAAAACTCTCAATGATAATGACTTGCCTATTTTGATAAGGAAACAATTAACTAGTTATAATATATTAAGATTCTCTAATTATTAATAAAATCAATTATAAAAATATCTTTATGATAATATCATGATTTTATAGACACAATTACGTGTCACTGACATGAAATCAATTTATTTTAGTAAGAAACTAATATTATCTATTATATATTGACTTTAATTACTTAGAATGCAAAATGCATATGATTCAATTGACTAATACTCGATGAACTCAATTAAACACACAAATTTTCATTTTGCAACTAACTTTTGACTCAATTATAGTAAAGTCAAATTATCCTTCATGTAATAGTTCCATAATTTTTAACTCCATATACAATATTGATCTAAAACATAAATTTTGTAGTTATATACACAATATGGACTATAACATTTTCCACCACATGCCATATATTCTTGGGAACATTTACTAAGAGTAGACTCCAAACAAATATTCATGTGACAACTTTACAAAATATAAGCAATACATTAGATATTACAACACATTCCTTTAAATACAAACATTATCAATCTAGTTCACATGACCCTTTTTGGATTTTGACAATTTTGACCTATATAAGATTAATGCAAGTCAACTCTCCTTTCACAATATTTTCTAGACAACATAAAATTATTAGTTCGCAATCAGGTTTTCTATCAAATCTCTACAACCTGTTGACTCCTCATTCATTATTTTTAATTTATACCAAGGATGGATCCATATATATTGCATGTGTGACTTGGTCTATCCATGAACTGTAGCAGTTGGTTAACTAACTAGTAAAAACTCGGGATCCGCAAGTTGCTTTAGTTGAATAGATAATCAACACAATCAACTGGTCAAATGAAAAAATATAAATCCTTCTATTTCATTATATTTACATGCTTTAACTCATTTTATAGTTACAAAATTAGACAATTAATTATTATCTTCACACATAGGAATTTTGCTTCCATACTTCTCACTACTTGCTGGTTTGTAGATATGTTCTTCAAAAGGTTGCATTAATGATTGAGGATATGAATACTCTTTGATACTCGTCACTTCCATGGTTCGGTACTACCATTGGAAATGATATTCTCTATTATATGGTGATTTAGATTCTATATTAATCCAAGTTAAACTATGTTTTATAATTGGTGTTATTATGTGGTTTACTAGCTCAAACTATCACCATATAAGACTATCTCTTCATTCCTATTTAGTCTCCATAAATTGCTCCTTCTGTCTCATTAAAAATGCTTTTCAATCATCACATGAGATGGGAAAATGTTTCTCATTTGAGTCATTATGAACAATTGTGGAAAAATAAAAACCCCCCATTTTGTGTTTAATATTAAATAAAAATGGGTACATTCCTTTTTGTTTCCTACTTTTTATTTCTCCCCAATTGAGCCTTTTCCTTATCATATATTTTCCCTATCCAATTCAGACACTTTCTTGTTCTTTTTAATGTCTCTTGGGACATGAATTTCCCCTCTCTCACCAAACCACACTTTACCTTTTTACATATGCCTTTACCAAATTCCCACGGCATGACAAATGAATTATCGCCCATTTGCAACAATGTTTCTATCTCACGTCCCTATCCCTTGTGTCGAGAGACTACACAAATCAATTTATAAAATATCGTGACACGACATTAATTTTATCATCTAATGTTGTCAAAATATTTTTTTTCCTATCTCATTAATATTTCCCTACCCTTTTGGTTACTAAGGTCTTAGGTTTCCCATATGGCCCCATAAAGGGACGTAAACTTTTTCGTTAAATAGTTTTGAAATTTTTGTTTCCAAAAATTTATTATTTCATGAACCCCGTTCATTTTAAATGGTACATTATCACATCATGCTAGGGAATGAAGACCATGATGACATGTCTTGCAATTCCACATGGCCTGTAACTCCCTTCACAAAATTGTGCATGACCCATAACTCTACCATACACACAGACGATACATTAGGCCATGAATCATGTAGACACATCAAAGTGGATAATTTTAACTTATTGTGGCATATTATTAGGCTCATTTTTTCCCCGACACCTTCAGGTTATGTATAAGCTTCCCTAACCCAAAATTATATATAATTCCCATTTCATTAATAAGTTCATTGAGAGGGAATGTGTTGAATTTCAAAATCGTTTGTTGGAATTGATCAAACCTTGGAGGATTCATGAGCATAAATTCAAATAAGAGGTTAAAAAAGAGTATTCCATTTCTCCTTTAAATGAAACACACTCCTTTATAATTTCCATGATCTGTAGGCTTTATGGAACTAAAGGAGTAACACGTTTTCCTTTGGAATGGGTTCCTCTCATTCAATGATCCTCAATGGGTTATTCTTTTAATTGGGAAACTATCCTATCTGATGACATATCCAAGTAGGTTAACTATTTTAGACTCTCTATGATTAGTACCTACAATCCTTATTTTTATATGTCGACATATAATATGGATGCCATTTTATTTTAAACTTCCTTTATCATTATGGGATGGAAATGGGCTACTTCTAAACCACTTCCCATACACATATACCATTCAAAATTCTAGGAGGAAAATTAGTTTGATCATTTTAACCAAATTTAAAACTTTTCTATAATTCTTATTTATGAAGAGATTTTCGACTCAAAACCATTCATAATCTCGAAAGATTCCAAGCAAGGAATTGAATGAATTTATGATTGGTTTATAAAGGAAAAAATTTCTTACCTGAGAATATATGTTTTCCTAACACCCCTTCATACCTTACCCATTTTCATCCATGATATTGATTCATAAAGAAATAGCCTATAGAACAATTGAAACAAAAAATTACTTTGAATTCAATAGAAATTCTAAGAAAATCTAGCCAAGTTTTCCTATATAGGTTGTCATTGATACCTTCTAAAATCCTCAATATGTTGGATGGGCATTAATGAATTTCCATGCCCTTAAGTTAGCTCAAATCCATTTAAAAACAAATTACCCTATGGTAGTTTTAGGAAACCATTGTATTTTTGTTACTACAAAAATATATATGCATGATAATTCCTCTTTTGATAATCTGTTCTATAGATTTTATTTCCAGAAAGAAGTTTTCCATAAATCTCGAAAACTCTCCCGTGAATAACACAAAATTTTCCTCACATTTAAAGAGGAAAGAAGAGAACCATTACCTATAATTTTTCAACAACCAATGGGTGAAGCCATCACCATGCAAGAATCCACATCCAAGGAATCAATCAGTATTCCTGATAAAGACCTAGTAGATGTTGAGAAAATTCTTGTAGAAGTCACTGATGAACTTCTCAAAGAGGACATTGTCAAAAGGGTTGTAGCTTTAATTAAAATACATGAGAAATTGGGTGAATTATCAAATATTAAAATAGATATATGTCAAACACAATAATTTCCTGAGGTTCCTCCCAACAAGTCATCCTCCAGAAAAAAACATAAAAAAAAATCTAACAACATCAGTGAGATGTTCCTCCTAACAGTGTTGATGTTTGCAATGAAACCCATTTGACTAATTCCAAGTTCCTAGTGAAAACTCCCATAAGTCATATCCCTTGTAGAAGTTCATAGAAATAAATATTAGCAAGCTCCTTACCACTAATCGAGATTGAATATAATCCTCCGATTGATGTCTTTTGTAGTCCCCAAAATAAGGTTCTTATGAGGAAAAACAGAAAAAAGAGAAAAAATGAAAATGAGAGAGAAAAAACAAAAATTTCTTTACAAATAGTTTGTTAGGGAGGATCAAACCATTGAGTTAGCCTATTTCATTATGGATTATGAAAATGCCAAAATTTACGATGTCATCGGATTATAAATTTTTTTTGAAGTAGAAGGATTATAAAATCCTGCAATTGGAACAACAATTGTCTTCATAGGGAAATCAACTCCAACCTTAGTTGAAATTTTAATAGGATGAGGTAAAAAAATCTCAACTTTAATTATAGGTTATGAATAAATAAAAATATGCATAGTTGAATACACTCCAAATTAAACTTTTGTAAGAAACAAATAAATAGACTTAGAAAGATTCAAACGAGAAGCCACTGACATCAATTAACAATTCCTTCGTGAAAAATAGAAATTTTGTACTAATGTTAAGTCTTGATCAAGCCCAATATAACCTAGTTCAAACATTATTGAATGATATGATTGACAAGGAGAAAAAGTATGAAGAAGTAAAAGATAAATTGACTGAGCTAATTGCTTGGGAAAATGATGAAAAAAGAACCCTTCCTAGCCTACCTTGACTCAATGTGAAGCAAAAGAAAGTAATTATAAAATCCTATAAGGCTAACTTGAAAAATTCTAAGGATTTGATTATGATGGCACAACAAAGTTTTTCTCCATTAATATAATCCTTTATGATAGCAAGCAAATAAATAGAGCTAGAAATAAATATTTCAGAAGAAAATCTAATAAAAGTGAATGCACTAAGGAATAAGGTGAAAATAAGCAGACAAGAACATCAAAACAAAGATTAAAAAAATTCAAAAGGTTGAATTTGATTCCATTTGAATAGAAATAAATATTTCAGAAGAAAATCTAATAAAAGTGAATGCACTAAGGAATAAGGTGAAAATAAGCAGACAAGAACATCAAAACAAAGATTAAAAAAATTCAAAAGGTTGAATTTGATTCCATTTGGAAATATTTGGTTAATCCATGAAGCCATATTTTGATGACCAAATTAGCTAATGAAAAAATTGCACAAGGGATTCCAGCTATGGAAACACATATATTTGAGTTCCAAGTTAATGTTTGGCTTGATCCACCTATACAACTAGCACATATTCTAGAAATTCACGCTCAATGACAATCATCCAATACAAATCCTATGGAAGTTTCTCTAATTGGATAAGAAATTATTTTTATCTGAGCATCCAAACAAACTCATTAGGGGAATTTTGAGTTCTAAAATGGGTCTCCTAAGAAAAATGTACAACCAAAATAAACTTTATAAGAACCAATATGATTCAAGATGATGATATTAACCATGGGGGATCATTCACCATTTCTTAAGTAAAAGGGTAAAAATATTAAAAAATAATAAAATAATAGGAGTACTCTTTGGATGGAAAATTTAATTCCTCATCCAAGGAGTACCCATGTTGCATACTTTTGATGGACCCTTCTATGCGAAAAATGAGAAATACATGAAAAAACGTGGTTGCAATCATGTTTTTTCATGTATTTCTCATTTTTCACGTAGAAGGGTCAATAAAAATTATGCAACATGGGTACTCCTTGGATGAGGAATTAAATTTTCCATCGAATGAGTACTCCTGCTCGAAATTTGAGTAAAAAATTTGGGAGATAAGTTGAAAATACAAGTTGAAAAAGTAGTTTTTTCTTTTTTTCCCTCTAAAATTTGATGATGTCATCAAATATTATTTTATTATTTCCACTATTATTTTATAATTTCCTTAGGAGGCCCATTTTAGACCTCAAAATTCCCATAATGTTTACTTTTCTCTATTTATTTTGATTGTTGAGAAAATCATGGAGGAAATTGTTTCCCTTATTTTTTGTAATGTTATTTAAAAAACATTATGACCCTAGGAAAGGGGTTCTAATTTTTTATAAGAAAGTAAATTTTTCACTATTGTAAAGTTATTTTCTTAATATAAGTTTTGGACCACTCGATTTCATGTTTCAATGAGGTCAAGCAAATATGGTACTATCACTTTAATTTACTTTCTCATTCTTTCATTGAAATCATAATAGTTCTTGTTATTTCTTTAATGGTTATGATTGAAATTGGTCAATATTGATCACTTGGTATTATTTGTATTGAGACATTAATATTAAAATATGTGTGTGGATACTGCAAATGAATGAAATTCATTTAACTATTTAAATGAATTATTACTTTATTTACAATTTCTTTATTATAGATGATGAACTGATAGATCTATATCTCATGTTTATTGTTGTCTTTTCTATTTCACATATGTAAAACACCTCGGATATATATATATATATATATATATATATATATATATATATATATATATATATATATATATATATATATATATATATATATATATATATATAAGTTTAATGATATAGAAATAGTTTTGTTGACTGTAATGTTGGCATTGATTTCAAATGGGAAATAATGGTAGATGTATGGTGTTTCAAGTTCAGAGGGACTCATATGGTTACTGCAGTCTTCAATAAAGAACCGTCATAGTAGAATGATAGTTAAAGAAGCCGTAAAATATTATAAGTGTGAAGGTTGTGATTCCCAGTATTTGAAGGAATTTAGGCTTCAAGATATTAGCTCAAAATTCCCTATAAGTAGAATAGTTAGATAATTCTTATAAAGAGATTTCCAATGATATGCTCAAGTTTAAATTTGGCCCTTGGGAGCGAAATTTATGGCTGGTCAATATTAGCAGGCCAAAAATCAACCTAGTGACCGGGCCATGGGTCCCATTAGAGTAGTCAGTGTACAATGACTCTTAAGTATAGGTGGAAGAATGGTATTAGTTGTTTCAAACTCAAGAGGGGTGATTCTAAGCCACATCACCTTAACAATCATCATATTGGCACACAAATGGTTGATAGGCGGTCCCACAGGGACATGTATCATCAGAAGAAACCTTCTAGGGAGAAACCTCCTTGGAATATCTCTTACAAGTCCATAAAAAATCTTCAGATCTCTATATTTGAGACCCTAGGTTGTGGGGAATAGGTCGTATGGGAAAAGTAATTGAACCCGATGGTTTTGGATCTAAGTTTTAGCAAAGGAATTTGATGAAAAACTAAGGACCAAGTCCCTTGTTCCTTTGTACCTTAGACAACGTGGAAAAATCAGAATAATATATTTGGAATGATTTCACTAGCCAAAGGAGACACAGGGACTGATGATCTCAACACAGGGTGATGTGGAACCACTAAGGTAGTGACACATCATATCCTTGCTGAGATGACATCAACATGGATGATAGGTCATCCCTGTAAAAATATAATTTGTTTAGGTGTCAATGATATAGTCCCATGCGACACATAACCCTAGAAAAAATGAACTTAGAGGTTATCAAAGGAGTGCATCTGAGGTTTTTCTCAGAGAATTTTCATCCAAATTGGTGGAAAAATATGGAGGCGAGAGAGAAAAATGTGAGTCGACAGGTAATGACAATATCTCTATTCTGAGAGGACGAAGAAAACAATTAAACTCAATGAAAATATAATGGGTCCGTGTGTGAGGCAATGGTTCCCATGAGAAACATCACTTTAAAAGAAACATAATCTCAGAAGAAACATTCTCAGTGAGATTAAAATTTTCTCAACTATGTTTTTCTCGAGAAATAAAGTATGAGAAATAAGCAGTAGGATAGTTTTATGAAGATGTGAAGACCATGGGTACACAATTTTTGTGAATAAAGGTTAATCCCTTAGGGATATGGTACAAAGGTGCTCAATACATAGTCTAATGGTAGGTGTGTGTGTTAATGTGACCAAAGGCTTAAGAATATATTTCATTAAGAAACACCATGGGTATGACATATTGAAAAAAGGGTTGGGTAATTAGCACCATGAGCATATGAAGCTTGAACAGGTCAACAAATATTTTGGCCTATGTGAAATATTTGACATCTTTACCATGTCTTAGAGCTCTTCACAGTTTGATTCTACAAGAAATGAATGGGTCAATGGTTGTTTGGTGTGGACAATGTAAATGCGTAGGTTGTTGTAGTTAATGGTGATTTAGGAGAGTACTAGATCAAGGCAACAAGGACCAAAATTTTATTGAATTAATTAATGGAGCCTACCTCAAACAAGAAAAATTAAAACCTACTAATTGAATTGATTGCGACTGCAAGGGGTTAAGAAGAAAGGAAATGAGGACCATGATCTGCAAGAGAGTGTTAATGAAGATTGTACCATATAGCTCAGATTAGAATGTTGGAGTACATCTCTATAGAAATTGAAGAGCCATGTTGGTTATACAAGAAAAAATTAATGGTGGAACTCTCTGAGTTTGCAGGAGGACTAAGAATTAATTCTAAACATGGGAAAACCTCCAGAGTCCATTCTAAAATTTATTATAGCTAAAACTACATAATTAAATATTTTATAGCATGCAATCATATTTGCAAAGGCTTAGAAAGTTGTAATTGAGACCATGTTTGTGCCTATTTGTTGAGTAAATTGATCCCATATTCATGTTATTAATTGAATATGCATGTGCCACACTGCATAGAGTATGTGCTAATTAATGAGTTAACCAATTGTATTGTTCTAATATTTTCTACAAAACAAAAACTTAGAAACACTAAGGGTGAGTTATGTAGATTTATATAGGTGTGGTTTTTGCAAGTGTACTCTGAGTGAGGGTGTGTTTCTATTAGAGGATATTTGTGTGTATGAGAAGAATTGAGGGATGAGAGCTTCTATTTGTTAATAATGATTGAAGTCCAAGAGTAGAGCTAATGGAGCAGTGAGGTGTGCAGTGGTGAGTGAGGTTGCAAAGCAGAGAGGAAGGAGTTGTGTGTGATATCAAACCAATTTATTTATGTTTCTATGTAATAGAAGTAGACCCCTATTACATAGTTTGAAAATTGTATGAAAAGTAGGATAGTTGGTGGAAGAGGGTTCTGGTTTGCATTTATAAAGAGATTGGAGACTCTTGGAAAGTTTTGGATTATTATTTTTGAAGGGGGTTTGGGCCTCATGTGAGTGGGTTCTCACAAAAAATAATAACAAACAAATTGGTGGCTTTCACATTTGGGTTTCAATGTTAAATCCTTCTGTCCATATGTGTATGATGTCCATATTGATGGTGTGTGTGTTCATGTGAATGGTTTACATTTTTGTTTATGTACTTTGCTATGAATTCTCACATGAGAAATTGATAAATAAACGAAATCAAGAATTGGGTTCAAAAGTTATATCTCTCACTAATTACTAATTCACCTCCCCTCTCAGTGATTCCTTAATTCCAACGAGTTTTATATTAATATTTATTGTTTTCATTAGACGAGAGTTACATGATTATTTATATTATTTACCTTTAAAAAAAAATTATTCATCATCTACTATAAGTCTCCATTAGTTGGAGCAAACAATTAATTCATCATCTACTAGATGTTTGACAACTAGGTGTAGGCTTGTCATGTTGCACGTTGTCGATTCTTGCTATAACTTGATGTATTATGGTTTTGTAAGATGCATCATGTAGAAGGGATCAATGTTGAAGAGGTGCAGGGAAAGGTAATGATAATGAGAATGCAATAGAAACATGTGATTCAAACTGTGATGGCAAAGGAACAATAAGAGTAATAAGACATGCCTATTATGTTATGATGGATTGGATATGTTTGCTGATGTATGCTCAGTTGATGTGGTGTTGTTATTTAAGACATTATTATGTAATAAATATCGGTTGAAGAGTTGTAAGGAAAGGTAATGTGATGCATTGACTTATGCTATGTTGATGCTATGTTGTAAAGGAGTTGTGATGATTGTTATTTAACTACTTGCATATGCTTATATTTTTTTTTCTGAATAAGACTAATTCTATTAAGGTAAAAACAGTATAGTACAATCAAGCTTGCATGCAAGCGAAACATAGAAGCATGGGAGTAGTAGGTGAAAGTTTTATCCACCTCTCTCCTAATAGACGAACATGGTATGAGCAAAGAGAACACAGGAATACAAAAATAAGTTTGGAGCTAAGGAGCCAACCCAGAGTGGGTGGATGCTGCCAAACGACTTTTTTTTCCTTTTTTCTTGCTTACTTTGACCCAGCCAGTGGGGTTTGGATGAGCCATAACTAGTTGTTGATTATTCTGCTCTGGCGGCGGAAAATCTTTATCAGAATCTGAAGACGAAGATTCATGAGAGCGTTTTTGGGAAAACGGCTGAGCTGAGGGCATTGCCGGACTGACCGAGGGAATGTCCCGCGGAATCTCAACTGTTTGTTCATCTGCTTCAATTTCCTCCTCATCCGAACTAGAGGAGTCTGTATCTTCCATAGGGGGAATACATGAATTCCAGCTTTTGGATTTGGGTTTGCGATTCAGATTCTTATTTTTGTCGAGGACCTGGGAACAAGTACTCTGGAGGTGCCCAGTTTGATGACAGTGTCGGCAACGAAAGGCTGTGTTTTCGTAATCCAAGGTTTGTGTCTAGTGGAAATCTCCAATCTTGAGGTTGATCTGCTCCGGCAGACTTTTACTGATATCTATTTCTGCACATATTCTGCCATAGGTGAAGAGCCCATTTTCCTTTCTTGAGATGTCGGAAGCCAGAAAGCGTCCTAAAGTATCTCCAATGGCTATGAAGACCGAGGTATGCCACAAATGTGCTGGAAGATTCGGGAGCCTAACCCAAATGGGAAGCTTGGTGATGACGGCTGTAGAAGGGTCGAAATCTGGAAACCAGGGGTGAGGAAAAGTCCAGCCGAACCCGAGAACCAAGGGCCTCCCGTTAAAGCCTTCTGGTAGTCTTCATTTAATTCAAAAACTACGATGAAGAAACCTTTTGAACATAAGAAGATACTGGTTCTTTTAGTCCAATTGGTATGGATCCATTGGTAAAGATCTGCAGTGCGTGGCCATAGCCCATTAAATCGGCATATGATTGTAGATTCTGCAAAAAACTGGCAACGTTCGTGAATCTCAGGAAGAGAGAAACTAATAGTGGGAACATTTTCCGATTTGTCTACCAAAAACGGCTTAGGACCCATTGATGGTTGAGTTGCTTTCACAGATGTCTATGGATGAGCGGAATTTCTGCGAACCACGTCTTTGAAAGAGCGAGGAGTGCCTGAGGAGGCTTGCCCTAAGGAGCCTCCTCTTAAACGAAAGGTTGTTGCAATAGATGCGTCCTTTTGAATGTTGTACTGGAAGAGGGGAAGGGGATTCATAAGTTGCTTACCCTTGTAAAGCAGTCTCAGGTAGACAGAGGGGATCCCCAGCCTACGTTCGAGCTTTTGCAGAAGTTCCTGCACCAGATCTGTTGCCCGCACCCAAAGAATTGTCGTTTTACCCGAGAGCGTGACTTCGATCTGAAAAGTGAGAACATCTTCCTGCAGATCTGGCAGATCTGGCTGGTTCGAAGAGGCAATCTGCCTCCGAGAAACAGAGGACAGATCCAAGTCCAAGCTCGCCAGGCTTCGAGCAATGGCTGATGCTGGACAGGGAGCTCCAATACCGTCGGCTTGGAAAGGCAACATTGTCACCTCTGCATTGCCCTCGGGCGGAAGCGGGTATAAGCTGCCCGGTGCATATCTTGGGAGGGATCGAGGGAGCTTTAGGATTGTTCCTAAAAGCAAAGTGAACGGCTGGAAGCATTGCCAATAATGCGGGTGGTTGCACTAGGAGATCAAACATCGAAGGACGGCGGCGACTTACGTAACGAGGTTGCCTTATGCAAGACGTGACCAGCAAGGTTGGGATCATGATAGTCGAAGGGCTTCTTTGGGTGTCTGCCCGGTTAGCGGTGTGGGGAGAAAAACAGCTCGTGTTGTCCAAAAACAAGTTGCTGCTGAGGCGATATATGAGAAGTCTTCATAATCTTCGGAAAGCCCTTGTTTTTTATACGAGTCAGTAGTAATGGCCAAGCTTGAGCGATGCGGATGTCTGCAGGTAAATAGATGCAATAGTAATCTCTCTCATATGCTTATATTGTTATCAAACCATTCATTAGTATATTTTTTATCACTATTATTCTTGATTTCAAGGCATGTTGAGTTGATTTCATAGTTAATGTATGCACAAATGAATAGGTATTATTATGCCTTGGAGGTGAACAACTTGACTTCATATATTTTTATTGCATGATTGAGCTGATTGCATGTTGATGATGTTGCATATATTTTTATGCAAGAGGAGTAGCAAGGTATCCTAGATATGGTTGAGTTAGTCACTTTGATGTTACAGTTGCAAAGAAATTTGGTATGCTTGTTTTGTTTTGGCGTAAGGTATGTTAGATATGATAGAATTGTTGAGAATAGAACAAAGGAGAAACAAACTATCATGGCACAATTGGTGTATGCACAATTGTGTGAAGAGGTTAATTGAATTATTATTGTTTTGATGCACTGATTATAGAAATGTAGTTGCACATATTGAGCTAGTTTGTTATCAAAGATTCTTATGTTGCAAATATTGTTGTGATGCAAGGAAAAGATGCAAGGAAATGACATGATGCAAGGCAAAAAAATGAGGCAAAGATAAATGAAAATACATGAAGAATTTTTTTACGTTTGTGATGTGTTATAGTTGCTTATGTTTTGCTAAATTATTGTAACAACTCCCACTACACAATATATATATATAGATTGTGTAGTGGGAGTTGTTACAATACATTAGCAAAACATAAGAAACTATAACACATCACAATATATATATATATATATATATATATATATATATATACACTATGTTGCTCTTAAACAATTAATGCTTCTTTTAACCTTATCTCTGTTACAAATGAATTTAATTTGATTGTTTATGAAGTCCCCTTCATATTATGAATTATTAAATTTTTATTGTCACCTACTCAAGAACCTTATTTTCTTTCTCATTATCCTATTACCTCTATAACCATCTCAATTGTTATTCTTTAATAGATATACCCCGCATAATTACATCCTACCTTTACCTCCTATACTTCTAATTTGATTTACGTTTGAATTTCAATTAATTTAACTCCCCATCCTATGCTCGATACCTAATAAGAACTATACCATTACGATGATGATATTAATAATTCATAGTTAGGAAATATATCTATTACCAAACCTTGGAGCACCTAAGGTAAGTACACAAAGCTGGATAGTATTGATTATTATTTCATTTCAATACTTCCCATCTGTAGCAGTAGCCCTCTGATGGACTTCCACATGCCCCATTTCACGTGGTTTCACATGGGGTTATGGTACCTTTGAACCTCCACATGTACACTAGGGATCAGTTGTGAGAATTAATAGATGAGATCTCTAGCCCGATACCCTAAGGGTTTTGACTACTCTCTCTGGTTTTCATTTGTCATTTTGTTGAGTGCTCTGCGACTGCTCTGGTCTCTGGCCTGCGTGATAATTTTTCCACCATGAGCGTAGTCAATACGATCCCCCATTACTGAGACCATCACGTTATCAAAAACAGAGTGAATTGATACACTATTGTACGTGAGTTTCCTCAACAAGTTCGAGGGTTTGGACCTCCCTCTATTATCAATTTCAGTATTTTCTTCCTCCACATTCTCAGGTGAGATTGTTTTCATTTCAATTTTCTTCAAAAATTTTACATTTGACCTTTTTGCAATTCCGAAGGGTTTGAACTAACATATTTCATTTTCAACTGTCAGGATAGAGCTACCAACTTCCGAATATTGGCTAACAATCATGGATAAGGTATTTTACATTTAGGTATTTCAATGGTTTACTTAATTTTCGTATTATCTTTGTTACAAGGTTTTTATGAAATTGTTTTATGTATGCAGATTGGCATTCCTACTCTCCATAAGTAACTATTGAATATTCCAAAATTTCATCATGGAAATGGCTTCCACACCCCTTCCACTACTTTTCCTAGTCTTCAACATTGAGATGAGTTCATTTGCATCCGATTCTTGAATGACGCAGACACATATGTCACTTTTCAGAGATATTTTTCTCTGCAGAATTGGAAATTAATTTTGTTGATTATTAATCTCTATTATTAATTAAAACCCCCAATTATTTCCTTTTCGGTTATTTCCTATGATCCATATAACTATTTATAGATCTGCGCATAATACGAATTTGTTTTCTTTTACCTTTTAAATGTATACCTTTGTACATTCGTATGATAGATGCATACCTCTGTATATTCGTATGGTTTTATTTGTAACTTCCCTTACTCATGGTAAGTTTCTTTGGAGACTATATATGTCTATTCACTCTCAGTACGAATTTTTTGCCTTATCTTTGAACTTTCCGGCGAATTTTAAATTTATTATTGTTTACTTCTAAATAGAATAACATAGTTATAACACATAAAATGTGGTTATCGTCTCACTTAATTTAATTTCTATATGAAATTAAGTTAAAATCTCTGAGCATGGTTTAGTTTTGTGTATTTAACAATACAATATTTTCTTCTACTCTTTAGTTTGATTTCGAAATTTATGTTTAACACAATCTTTCTAATTTGGGGATTCTAGTATACAAAGGATGTTTCCCTCATCTTCATTTTATTTCTTTTAATTTACACTTGACGTAATTAGCTTACAGTATAATGTATTTATGATGTTACTCAGGATGTATGCTATTCTAAGACTGTGTATTCATTCATAAGTTTTATCTCTTTGTTCTCGCATTACAAACACTGTTTCTTAATATACACAATGTGTGCCATTTTTTTGTCTAATAATTCCTTCTGAGAATTCATAATTATGTGTTTTCTATTCTAGCCCTTCTTCTTCATATTACCTCTATATATGAGGGAGAGAATAATTGAAAATTTCTAGATTTTATTGACTATCTAAACTTGAACTTCATTGACCATTAATTAATGTAGATGATATGTCATATTGTGTAGAATTATATTTAAATTTAAAATTTTTGGATTCATTTATTTTTCCAGATTTCCTTTTTATTTATTCTCACTGTAACATTTGTTATTAAAATTTAATAATACCCTTCATATTTTATATGTATGAACAATATGCTTCAATCCATTCATCTATGTCGTTTATGTAGCTGATTTAACTATGACTAGTTTAGATTCTTTTATTGTTATATTAACCATGTTAATTATTGTAATTCATTCCTGGTTTTAACTTCTATCATCTATACATAACTGTGAGTCATGAAGATATGAAATTCAGTCATGTATTATAGAGTAAGATTAGTAAATCTGAATAGTACGTACTGAGGAATACTTTTGTAATAGTACATTATGTATAATTTTTTTTTTTTTGAAGGGCCACGTACTTACCAGAGTTTACACATGTTGCAAATCATAGGGTCTTCTTTCAAGAAAGGTTCGATAGCATATCCTTCTCATTATTTTTGCAGTGCTTCACTCTCTTCATAAATTAATTACATATTGTCTTCGATATACTGTTCTTAAATTTAATTTTAAATTTCAGAAAGTAACATGGGTACCCACTACCAAGATTGATGCCCTTTCTCGATGATTTCCCAGCACTTCGGCAAGTTTGTATGCCTCCTTCCTCTGGTTCATAATGGGAATTATTTCAACTTCTTCGTTAATGTTTTCATATGTAATTTCAATTCATCCATGCTTACAGTATTTTCTTACTGTAGGTAGAAGTGAAGACCAAGTATTGAAGAGTATTTCCAGGTAGTATCCTCTTCCCTCCTATACTCTTATTCTTAGGATATATTTCCTTAATTTTGTTTTCTTATATTATCATTATGATTCTAATTTAAATTTCACTGTTTTATTTTGAATTTTGATGTTATGCTCTCTACATAATGTATTGTTCAACTATCTCATTTACCATATCATCTGACAGACAATTTATCTCATTCACAGGTGGGTCACTAGACCAATGAATACTCTACGACATTCTCTCAATTCTGCATGTTTTGTCTTAGCTATTTAACATTATACTAGGGTTGTGGCCCTATTGTATTTATAGTTTCACTCTACAATTCTAAATTGTAATACCATGAACAGTTAGATCCTCCATTTTTTATAGAGAATATATATTAAACAATTTATGTATAAGAATTTGAATAATACATATTTTATTATCATCTATATCATTTTGGCATACGTGTGTATTTTTCTCTGAATTAGTATTTGTTTAGTAATTGTTTTGTTCGATGGAATATAATTAGTCTCTATTTTACATTCCTATCTGAAATTTATATTAGCATTTTCAATCTGTTGACATATGAATTTTTGTACCACTACTGTTATTTATATTTGAATATTTATATCTGTTTAATTTTCGAAAATTTTTAGTACTCATTGTTAACTATATATAGTGGTATTTATCAGTTTACTTCTGTAATTATACTTATAAATAAACATTATATTTAGACCCTTTCTCGAGTTTAGAGATCTTTCTTGTTTATCTAATATAAGTTCCTGAGCCTATGTAACAGAAATTGAGACTTAAATATATTAAATTATAGTTGAGACTCTATCAAATACATGTGGAAAAATGGACATTGAAATGAACACTGTACAATACATAGATAATACATCACTTAACTTTGTACAACAATTTAAAATTTTTCAATTCTAATAACATGTGAGAGAAACATATCTTTCTTGTTTCTACTTTCAATTTAACCCCTGAATACATTTTCATATTTATTGTAAAATCATAACAATAGAATTAAATTCAAATTTTCACTAGGTAGAGAAAATCACAGTAACCACATACCACTGTATAAAGACTATTTTACCGTCAACCATGAGCTTATTCCACAGCTCTCCCTCGAGTCAAGACCAATTTTTGCCCAGTGTAGACAACCTCTTTTTCATATTAGTGATGGCTTATTTAAGCCTTCTTTCCCTCAACGTGTTTCCATAACAACGTCCCATTACTATGAGATGCTCTTTTCCCATAGCCTAGGCTTTTTTTTTTTTTTCCCACAAAATATTCTTTTAAAACTAGATTTTCCTCAGCGCAGTTTTATTCCTACCCCTTCTCGGTAACTTTTCGCTTTACTGAGAATTTTATTAGATCTTTTTCTCCTATCTAATAAAATTTATTTATTTATTTTTTCTCTAAGGATTTCTGGAGAGTTTTGGGAAAGTCTTGGGATTCTAGTCCATCTTCATGGATAAGAATTTATGGTTTCAAATACTCTGTCTTTACACATTAATATTAATTCCACATTCATTTATTAATTTCAAAAAATAACATGTTCATACACAATTATTCCCTAGGTCCATCGAAACCTTAGGTTTATTCACTAATTATAAAAGCTATAAATAGGGGTATTACATGTATGTTGCAAAGGCTATGACTATTATGTTGTTGATATAACCATTATAAGTGGATGAAAATATTATTTGGTGAAGTATTCAATTATTTGAATATTAAAAATCTGAAAATGTGTGAAACAAATGAGTGGAATGAAAAGAGACAAGTATTTTCACTTTGTATTGTTTTTTGGAATACCAACATCCATCAAATATTGCTTATAAAAATGTGTGAGGTTGCAAATTTATATAGTTAGAGAGTTAGACAAAGTGTGAGATGATTTTTGTTTTTTATTACGTGACACATATAAAGTAGATGTGAAGAAGATTTGAGGAGAAGAAGAAGAAAGAACAAAGATGGAGGTATGCATATTTATAGACTAGGTAATCAACACATTGTTTTCTTGTATGTCTCAGGGGATTATAGTCTCCTTTCAAGTTGTAGATTGATAAAAAGAATAGGTTGGAGCATGTTGATCTAGGATGCTCCTGTGGGTTGTAGCCTACAAAAAATTTATGGGAGTTGGAGCTCCCTTCCAAGTTGAATCTCGCAAAACTGAGGTAGTAGCCTCCTGTAGGTTGGAACATACACAAAATCAAATGTAATAAGGGAGTAGGAATTTTCCTTTTCATCACAACAATAACAAAGTCATGGATTTATCCCTTTATGGGTTTCCACTTATATCTAGTGTTCAAATGTATTTTTGTTATGTTTTGATGTGATGTTTTGGTTTACATATTATTTGGTGTTCAGAAATTAAATATGTTGTTTATAATGTGTTAAACGACTCATTTAATAGTTTAGTTAATGAGTTAAAATAACATAATTTTAATGTCAATGAATGTACTAAAGTGATTCAACCCCATCTTAGTTTAGTTAAGTTTTTGTCAGATCATTGTATTATGAAGTATTATGTAAATTATGAAATTCAAGGTTCAAATTTCCAATGGGTCAAACTAATATATATATATATATATATATATATATATTCCAAGCTAGGCTGAGCCTAGGTTGGGGCCATCCCTAATGTTGAATGGAAGAATGATTTGCCTACTATTGGGATGTTATCAATAAGATTGTACAAAGCCTGATCAAGCTTGGACGCCCCTTAGGATAGTTTAATTCTCCCAACGGTGGCTCCCATCCTCAACCCCTCCCTATGATATGTGAACCAATGACCTCATGGGAACTAAACCCCACACAAACTAATTTCTCTACATCTCATACGTAATAATAATAATTATTATTATTAAAAAGAATTAAGATATGAGTTTAATATATATATATATATATATATATATATATATATATATATATATATATATATATATATATACAATGATCCTATAGTATATATTTATAAATACAATGAGCCTAGGCTTTGGCTACCCCAAGGATATCTACCCACAATGGGATGCTATAGCCTTAGCTGGGGCCAACACAATGATATATGCCCATAGTGGGATGCTATCATGACCACAACCAAAACTAATTTTCATATATATATATATGATGATGATGATGATGATGATGAACATAGGCTTGGGCCAAACCAAGGATATATACCCATAGTGGGAATTAGGATGATAGGGACCAATGCTAATTTCCAAATGATGTAATCTATATAGGTCATATATCACGAAATGAAGAGGATAGATGCTAATGCTATTACTGGGATTGTGGGAACTAATAGGATTGGAAAAATATCACCAAATATCATATCATTAGTATAGCTCCATTGAGCTTGGATGCCCCTTGGATTAGTTTAATTCCCCCAAAAGAATATTCCATTCTCTACCCCTCCCCATGAGGTTTGAACTATAGACCTAGTGGAGACTAAACCCTACTCAACCAATTGGTCTACATTTCCTAGATGAGTTAAACATATATAATTTAAAGGAATATGAAATTATTAATCATGAAAATTCACTCTCATTTTACCTTAAAATTTTTTAACTTGAAAATTATATTTTGTTTATAAAACATGTGAAAATAAGCCTACATAATATTATTAAATAAATTTTTTCTAATAATAATAAAATAAAAAAACTACCGGTTATAAGGATGCATGATTTTTAAAGAAAGCAATTAAAAAAAATAATTCCATCATAATTAGAAGAAGGCTTCCTATTTGCACTTCAGGGTGGAAAGATGTTTGTTGACTTTTAAACAAATACCCATCATTTATTCTTTGATTTATTCTTTAGAAAATATATTTCATGTGAACATCTCATCTATGGTTGAGATATGAGAAGTGAACAATTAAAAAAAATAATTCCATCATAATTAGAAGAAGGCTTCCTATTTGCACTTCAGGGTGGAAAGATGTTTGTTGACTTTTAAACAAATACCCATCATTTATTCTTTGATTTATTCTTTAGAAAATATATTTCATGTGAACATCTCATCTATCATATGAGAAGTGAGAAGGGTGACAAATATTTATTAATGAAATTTGAACCGACATCCAGTGGTCGATTACCACCTTCCTCCTCGAGCGAATTGATCTCCCTCCTCATGCAGGTGGGTGAGGGCAACCGTTTCATTAATCACTAGCGTGGATTGTGTCTCAGCGGTTTGATCCATCGCCCATCTGTATGGTTCGTTCCACTAGGCATTTTAATTTGCTAATCTGAAACCCTAATATGAAAGTGGGTTGTTTATTAAATGTATCGGAAGTAGCTTCCAAGTTGCGTTAGGTTTAACGATCAGCAGAAATCAACAAAGGAGCCATAGTTTTCCATAACACTAAAACCCAATATTTTAGAGGAAATCCAGTTTTGTATAAAGAACGACACACATTTCAACTTTTAGTAAACTCCTCTCACAAAATTCCTTCAATTTCGACATTGTGTTATTTCGACATTTAATAAATCACTGACATAGAATTCCTTCAATTTTTCAAAGCTATTGTGTCATATATTTCGAATCATCTTTAAAATTAAAGCGCAGTTGTCTTGAGTGTGAAGGAGAATGTTTGATACCGCTAAGTTTAGGATTACATCTACGCATAAAACCACCACAAAGAGCCCATAATCAAATATGTAGTTTTAGTGTTATTTTCTTCTTCCTTTTTGTTTTGGGATTAATGAGCTGAGCCTCTCTCGCACCAGCACCGACACCGTCGCCCAAGGTAGGAACACCCAAGGTGTTATCAATTCAATACCCGACAGTGCCATGTGACTTCTTCCTCCCTCTTTTGCCACTTCCCAAGCTGGGCAACCAAGAAGGATACAAAAATCAGCAACATCTCACTGATTGGGCAACCAAGAAAAAGCGTACTATTTCATTGGAAACATCCAAGAATAGAAAAGAGGGAAACATCTAAAAAACTAGGATAAAGGAAACATCTAAAATATATTGGCTTTATCTAATTATGCATTTTGATTTTATCTTTTGTAATAAAGAGAATGATTGCATTGTTTTATAAAATTCTCATCTCTTCTTCATAATAAAGTGTGGTATTGTTTCCCAAGCTGCGTTATTCCAGTTTTTGTGTCTATAGTCTGTTCTGTGCTTCTCTGCCTTAATTTTCAGATCTGCAAGTAGATCAATTGGTATCGGAGCGTAAGATCTTGGAAGCCATCCACCTGTTCGAATAATTTTTTTTTTTTTTTAAAAGGCTCATACATTTCACTCCATTCAGTGGATGAAAATCATGCCGCCCCGTCAAGAGCGTCAAGAGCCCTACCATGCAGACTCGCGAGTGAATGATTTAGCTAGGGCTCTTTAAGAGCTAATTACGCTGCAACAACAACAACATCCTCCAGGGCAAATGCAGCTTGATACACGCTTTCAACTGCCCAAATTCTCAGGGCAAATGAATGGTGAGATTGTTGATTCTTGGCTCCGTAGTCTCTCCAACTATTTTAGAACCTGTCCAATGATGGAAGAGGAGATGAAACTTCAGATCGCCGGTCTACAATTGGAAGGCCTAGCACAAACATGGTGGGATACTCATCTGGAGAATATGTCCTTGGTTGTGGAACTTGGAGAACAACCCGAGACCAGATCGACGCATATCACATCTTGGAATCTCTTTTGCGAGGCCTTACGAGAACGCTTCTATCCTCCAGGATATATACAAAATCTCCTTGCCAAATGGTTGCAGCTTTGACAACTACCCAATCAATCAGTGCAAGCCTACATTGATGTCTTCTGCAAGTTGCGCATTCAACTCCATATATCCGATCCAGAAGAGGTACTAATTATCAAATTTAATTCTGGTTTGCTAATGCTTCTTCGACACGAAGTTGAGTTGTTTGATAGTGCTTCATTAGACAAGGCCTTTATTCGTGCCCTGGCTGTGGAACGCAAAGTGGGTACTCCAATTCGATCCCATCAAGCCAGAAATGGTCCATCTCCCTCTGGTTCTTCTAATGTTGCCTTTGCCTCATCCCCCACACCTCACAACCCCTGGTGTACTTTTCATAAGACCAACTCACATGCTTCTGCAGATTGTCGAGTACTTAAAAATCTACACCCTGACAAGACTCTTTTTACAGAGGTGGAGCAACCAAATGCCACTACCCAACTTCCAGCGATTTCTCTTGAAAATCCTACCAAAGTGGACACCTCTCTCATCCTCATGACTGCTAATGCAACAAACACCTCTGTTACACCTTTGTTTACCCATAATTTTCAAATCAAACATGAGTTGGCCACACTTATTCTTGACAATGGGAGTCAAAAGAATCTTGTGGCCCAGGACTTGGTTGAATGCCTTTGCCTTCCCACCACTCCTCACCCACACCCGTATCAGCTCGGTTGGGTCCAAAAGGACGGTCCTCGACTTACCATCTCCCAATGTTGTGCTGTCACCTTTGCTATTGGACCTTTCCGTGATACTGTGGTATGTGATGTTTCTCCTCTCGATTGTGCCGATTTATTGCTAGGCATTCCATACCAAGAGGCTAGACACGCTGTTTATCATGCTACAGATCACCAATACCACTTGCAGCACGATGGGCACACATATGTGCTCACATCCTCAGCTAGCTCATCAACTCAACCTTCTATTGGCAAAGCTCCCATTATGAGAGTCAATTTAAACCAAGGTGTTTCGTCATGCTTGGTTCGTCCTGTCAAGCCAGACAACCTCACCAATCCAGTGCCTCCTACAATGGATCCTCTACTCCCAGAATTTGCAGATGTATTCACCCAACCCACAGAGTTGCCTCCAGCATGCTCTATTGAACACCACATCAATCTTATTCCTGGTGCTTCCTTACCCAATACCCCATATTATCACCTTGATCCTCGAGAGGCAGTGTTTCAGCCAAGTGCACCCTCTGAGATGCCACTGGCAATCACCCCTTCTGGGTCTGCACATCAACAACAGGAACAAAAATCAGCTCCTCATTTTATACACTCCATTTCTCAACGCCAAGTTCAAGTAACTGGTGCTTCGCAAGTAGCCCAAGATCGTGCCAAACAGAGGCATGACAAGCAACGAACACCCTTGTATTTTCAACCTGGAGACCATGTGTGGCTCTGGTTGGACAAGCAACACTTCAAGGGCCAGCGTCATAAGCTGCACCCTCTGCGATATGGCCCGTATACTGTTCTGGAACGCATTGGAGAAAATGCATATCGCTTGGACTTGCCTTCCCAGCTTGGCATCCACAATGTTCTTAATGTTAATAATCTCAAATTATTTGAACCACCTCTCCTTGAGGAATCTGTTACAATTCATCATCCGGTTGATAATATTTCAGATTTTCAGCCTCCTTTGCTCAAAGATACAATTCTGGATTTCAAGAAACGAAATACACGTCATCAGCCATACTACTCATATTTGGTTGGTCGGAAGGGACACACACCAGCGCAAGAAAAATGGATGACTGCAGAAACATTGCAACGCACTTTCCCTCAGTTGGTGGAGGAAGCCGGGACGCTTCCTCATCTAAACAGGGAGGAATTGGGCAACCAAGAAGGACACAAAAATCAGCAACATCTCACTGATTGGGCAACCAAGAAAAAGCGTACTATTTCATTGGAAACATCCAAGAATAGAAAAGAGGGAAACAACTGAAAAACTAGGAAAAAGGAAACATCTAAAATATATTGGCTTTATCTAATTATGCATTTTGATTTTATCTTTTGTAATAAAGAGAATGATTGCATTGTTTTATAAAATGCTCATCTCTTCTTCATAATAAAGTTAGTGATATTGTTTCCCAAGCTGTGTTATTCCAGTTTTTGTGTCTATAGTCTATTCTGTGCTTCTCTGTCTTAATTTTCAGATACTGGGTGAATCACCAACTGTCTCTTCTCCTTTGGCTTCTCCATCTAAGGTCTCCACAACTCAAACTCAACATCTAACCCCTCGTCTCACGGCCTAATCACCACTTTGCCACCGAGCGCTAGCAGCAAGGCTATCTCTTCCGCCAGTTTGGAGACTATGGCTATATTTGGATTGGTCTTGCTTGGACGATCCACTTTCCTCCTTCAAGATGCATCCTGCGTTCTCTTTCTCTTTCTCTTAAATGAGATATGTTTTCTCTATTTCGTACGGTTTTCTATGATTCCACTTTTGGCTTGGATTGACAGACAGTAGAACCACTATATTCATTCTACATTCTTTATCGTACGCCTACTGCATTTTCTATTTTAATATATATTTTTGTGGGTATAATTTCAATCGATGAATTTTAAACAAAACTTTCAAAAGTATTCTACATGCAATTTTTAACAAACATCAATCCAACAAGTCTTTTGTTAATCTAAAAATAGTAACGCAGAATTTATTGGCACTTTTACCATTGATGTGAACTTTGTATGATTTATATTATAATTGGGATAGATCTACACAGATTTAATATGAGTAGAGAGATCAATTTTTTTTTGTTGTAAACTTATTTTAGAGTGCAAAAAGTAATTTATAATTTTTTATTTTTTAAATTGAATTTTTGAATGTAAACTTATTTTGAAGTATAAAAAGCAACTATATAATTTTTTATTCTTTAAATTGAATTTTTTAATGCAAATTTCTTTTGAAGTGCAAAAAGTAATTTATAATTTTTTATTTTTTAAATTGAATTTTTGAATGTTATAGAGATTATATAATTATGTGTATTGAATCATTTGATATTAATTCGTATTAAAATATTTTATTCATAATTCACATTGCATATTTTATTTTATAAGATATTAAAATAATTTCTTTTAGCATTTTTTCTATAAATAAATATTTAAGAAATCGGATTCGTTCCTTAGGGCCTTCGAATCCCGAATCCGGTGAATCGAATACAATTCTCCAGGATTCATACCAGATTCTTGGGATTCGTCCATATTCGTATAGGGTACAGTGAATCTCGACCGTACCTTGTACGGATATGGCCGAATCGCGTATAGCCGGATTATTCGTTTCAAAAAGTGCGATTTTTGGTTTAAAAAACCGAATTTGACTCATTCTTTCTCACTGTTTTGTGATTGTAAAGTGAGCAAGGAGCAAGGGTTTGCAAGAAGAAAGGGTTAGCAAGGAGAAAGGGAGTTCTTTCGAAGAGATTCGAGCATCCGGTAAGTGCACTGTCCCTCTATATTTTGCATTTAGTTTTCTGTTACTGTTTGCATGTGCATATGTCTTATATATGGGTCTGGACAATAGTGTTGAGTTAGCATTGGTCAACTTGGATCTCAATGCACCAGTGCTAGAGCCTATCACATTTGATGATAGAGTATAGGTGTCATCCTCCACACCAGCAGATGCAGAGATGACAAAGGAGGAGGATGCATCAGAGCCAGAGGAGAGCAGTGGTGAGCATGATGATCGGGATGAGGACAATGATGCTGAGGATTGATGACTCATTGAGGCTTCAGGGTTGGAGTCTTGTAGACTGTAGTTTTTTTGTATTTTCTATTTTTATTTTCCATTGGTAGTGTACTTAGGTAACACATTTTGATTCTGATGACTTAATGAGAAAACTATAGTATCTTACTATCTTGTCTTTCTGAATAAATTTGACAATTGTATGATGTATCAATGTATCAAATTTCAATGTATCATGTATGAGTATCTAAGACCTTAAATATATGTTTGAATCAATGAATTTGTGTAAAAAATATCTAATTTTTAATATATATATATATATATATATATATATATATATATATATATAAAAAACAATATATAACGTATCATATCCCGGAAGTGTCCTGTTCGGGGGGTCACCATATCCCAAATCCGATTCTCGAATCGTTGTATCCCCGTATCCCCGTATTAGGTGACATAGATAAATATATATAAAGTTGATATAAAGTATCAAAATATATTTGAAAAACATAAAGCTTAAACATTTTACTCACATTTTTTTTTTTTTACTTTGAATTATATTACATGATATTAGGTTATATGGACAACTAGTTAAAAATGCATAGTATATATTTTTTCTCTTTTTTATTATAGGAAATATTTCTTTTCTATTTAGAGAATATTTCATTTTTATTTTAAGAGGGATGAACATACTGACACATCACCTTCACACTGGGACACATTATCTACCAATCAAGAGCTTAGATGGATCAAATCTCACACTTGAAAAAATATTAACACTTCAATTAATCCATTTTAGTGTTTGGTAAATATGTGATTAATATAGATCTATAGTGGTAATTTTCCATTATTTAAATTTTATATTTTGATATTTTATCATTAGTAATATTTTATATTAAAACCGAATCGCTTACACATTTTCCTCTTATTAAAAGATAACTACTCTACTTTACCTTTAATTTGTTCTTTTTCTTTTGGAATAAAGGTTAACATTCATTCTCTCTCTCTCTCTCTCTCTCTCACACACACACACATAGATATTATTTTATTTATGTAAATTTATATTAAATTATATTATTTAAAATAGATGTTGAAATATTGTATTTATTACTTGAAGAGAAAGTGAAATATCAAGACTTAATTTTAGTGTTAATAGATTTTAAATTGTTCATTTATATGGTTATTTAATTTTTCTTTGTTTTTGTTATTTTTTTAGAACTTGACATATTTATACATATCTATGTCTATAATAAATATTTATTTTTTATTTTTTTGTTTTAATTGACATTAAACAATTTTTTATTTTTTATTTTTTTGAGAAAATGACATACTTTATACATATACATGTTCCTTATACTAAATTGTAAAATAAATCCCTCTTACTCAAACATCTATAATTATAGACTAAAAATTATATTATTAATTTTATGATTCAAAATTCCAAAGCTTACACCATAACCGAGACCACTCGATCTTCCTCAAAATGGAATTTTATTACTTTCTTGTATAACTCCCATGTGAATATCGACTGTTAGCGTTATTTATTTAGAACAAAATATTTCTGATTTTAGAATTTTAATGTAAAATAGAGGAATAACCATGGATGTGGTCTAGAGAGGCATGGCCATCTATCCAGCCACAAAAATGTATAATGTGAAATACTAAGGGTTAATTAAGAATACTAAGTGTTAATGAAGAAGTCACATATATGGGCTCATTGGATAATAAAAAAATGGAAGCATAAATTCATAAAGTTGAGTTTTATGAATTGCGGGATTTCGGTCTTCCATTACTGTATTGAGAACGTAAAAGGATGAGGAAATTACATTTTTGACTTGATCGAGATTGAGTTTGTTAATTTTTTACATTTTTTTTTAATTAAAAAAAATAAAAAAAATAAAAAAAAATTTCAATTTTATTATAAATAAATATTTTCATCATATTAAATATTTCTTATAATAATTTTTAACTTTATTAAAATAAATAACAGTTTTACCAAAAACACAACAGAAATAAATATTTCATGTTTGATTCATTAAAACAATCAATTATATATATATATATATATATATATATATATATATATATATATATATATATATATATATATATTTATTTATTTATATATATAGATATAGATATAACGGTAAGTTAAATACTTTACATAAATCATTTATATATATATATTTTTAAAACAATTGTGCTATATTTTTTTTAAAACATTATAATGCGAGATATACCTAATTTGATTTTAATATATTTATATTTATATTTATAAGATTTAATTTAGATAAATAGATAAAATATTATAATCTATAAATTTAGATAAATATAATAGGCCTAATCTAACTTATAAAGGAAATAATTTTTTCATTGAAATTTACTAAAAATTTGGTATATAATTTTAATGTTTTTGTCATTTAAAAATACATTTTTGAATGCATAAATGGATTCAATACCATGGAAATCTCCATGGGACACCCAAATTATGCATATTAAACATTTCAAACTCAAGTTTTTAAAAATATCTCATGAATTTTAATTAAAAAATAACTAGAAAAATTTATAGTAAAAATCATTTCATCTCTAAATTAGACTATGTCAATATAATATATATAATCCTTTAACTTTTTGTCTCAATTTAAAAGAATTTTTGATACCATATGAATGTTGTTTCAAGGCATTATTTGCAAAAAGTAATCAATCAAGACATTAAATAATCTTTGTTACATT
>JAXQQM020084951.1:0-26947 GCA_034641835.2 Pinus albicaulis
ACGTTTGAAGGAAGACGTCGCAATTGCGACACTATGCCCCAAGGCGTCGCTATTGCGACGAATGCTTCCAAACGTCGCAATTGTAACACAATGTCTAAGTGTTGCAATTGCAACATTTGGAGGCATCCGTCGCAATAGCGATGCTTTGTTTGTGACACAATGTCTAGGTGTCACAATTACGACGTTTAGAGGGATCCATCGCAATAGCGACGCTCTGGCCGCCGTCGGTATAACGACACTTATATGCAATAAACGACAGTTATATGGCCTTTGAAAAAATGGTCGGCTTACAGAGCAGCACGAGGAGTAGTTAATGGAGGCACCTTTGCGATTGCGCATAATTTGGAGAGAAAATAGTAATAATGAGAGAGGCTCCTTTAATTGCGTCTTTGATTTGTGAAGGTATGGATTGTCCAGCCTGCAATTCTATGCTGTCGAGAAAGACTCGCAATCCTCTAGAAACAAGACTATTGTGAAGATTCCTGGCGAAGAAACGGACATCGGGTTCACGACTGTTGATGAACACATCGTAGTCCGACGAAGAAGGCACCAAGGAGGGTATTCTCAGTGAATGAGGGATGTTGAAATATTAATTTCAACTACCCTGTCCTCTGGCCGCTTTCTAAATCTGTTTGAATGGCTCTGTCAAACAGCCGCTTTCTAAAACTGATGAACAGTCAATTTTGGTTTTGAAATCACAGTCCCTGCACACTTAAAAACAGAGCGTTGTATTGTTTTGGAAACAGAGAAATTTAATAGTAAACGCGGGATATTTTAATTCAGAAGAACGTGGTCCCACAGACCACAGACCAAATCAGCCATCCACGTGGAAGCGATTCGATCGCGTTATTTTTTGGCCTGTCTGCATTGTGGAATTCCAGACCTGAAACATTATAGGGCGGAATTAATTTGATTTTCATGTCACAGTTTTCCTCCGTACGAAAAGCCAAAAAAACTGACCCAAATTTTTATATGGTGTATTCTATGAAGTTTTCGCGTCACAAATTAGGGTGACATCAGCAGGCTATTTTGGAACGCGAATTTGTGATTGAAATCGGGTTTATTTTTTTTGAAGTCCGGACGTATGATATAGTTTTATTAATATTTTGTTATAAGTTTTGTTTCACCGCCCGATAGTTATTTACATATGCGCAAATATTTCACTTTGGGCATTTGTAATGTGGGCCCCGAATACTTTAAATAGGTACATATACATTAGACAGTTTAAAAGTTTTGAGGATTGCACCCTCGGTGCAATTGTTTGTTTATAAGATTATATGATACATGTGAGATAAAGGTTTATTATTTATCATATATAAATAAATTTTATCAATATTGGACATTTACACTTTTATGAGGTGATGTTATAAGTAAATTCATAAATATCTATTTTTAATCCTCATTTTACTCCATGAATATGTTTGGAAATGAAATTTCAATAGATTAATTTTCTCCTAACCTAAGTATCATCAATATTGTACATTTACATTCTTAATTATGAGGTGATGTTATAGGTAAATCCATGAATATCTCCTTTTAATCTTCATTTTACTCCATGAATATGTTTGGAAATGAAATTTCAATAGATTAATTTTCTCGCTATTATATGTTTTACGAAGATATGGTAAGGAATTCTCTCTTGTTCTTCTTAGAAATAATTATATATAATTTTATTTTATTTTCAAAATAGATTAAAAAAATTATATGAGAAAAATTATTAATTCATCAATATGTGTGTGTGTGTGTTGTGAGGGATAATTTCATAGTTCAACTTAATGGTTCATTATATAATCATGTGATCATCACGAATGATATATCTTAAAAAGCAACTGAAAGTCCATGTGTACAAAATCGATGTATACTCTAGAGAGTGGTTCTCATATCACTATGTAAATTGTTGTATGCTACTTCAACAAAATTATAAGATAAACTGTAATACACATCATATATGCACCATAACAATTGGTACAGGGTAAAACCCACCTGCCACACCTTTGTACTCGATCCAATTTTCTCCGTCAACTCTTCTAGCTGTGGGAGTTTCCTTCAAGGATCATAATACCCCCAAGGCCTGTTATCACCCTAGTAATTCTCAGGTTGTGGGATAGGGATTTTTGTAGTTAAGAACACCAAGGGTAACCAAGAACTGCTTTGGGAATTCAAGATCTAGCCTTCTTGAACTCTAGAGAGGGATCTCTCCGTATGATTTAGCTTTGTTTTAGTAATAGATATTAGGCTAGCTATGATTGTGTATTTGGGTTTGATTTTAAAATATTGGTGGGAATAAAGAGATTTCAAGGTAAACCAGAAGGATCTACCAGAATATTGGGCAATGGAGTCAACTCTCTAGGCAAGCAGAACTAAGAAATAAGGCTCAAAGATGCAAATGTGCTAAGGGAAAGATAGGTGACCTTCTAAGGCTATGTATAGGCTTGATTTGATGGAGTGGATGGAATTTGAGCAAAAGGGCACTTAAGAATCCTTAAGCTACAGATAAGAAGATTGAAGAAGGGGATCTAACTGGGAACCGTAGAACTGCCCATAAGGTTTTACGAATAGGCTATTACTGGCCTACCATCTTTAAGGATGCCAAAAAATTCGTGCAGGCCTGTGATAGCTGCCAAAGGGCAGGACGCCCTGGGCAGTTTGATGAAATGCCTTTGAACCCTCAATTAGTGATTGAACCATTTGAACGCTGGGTGCTTGATTTTGTTGGCCCTATTAGTCCTCCCTCAAACCAAAAAACATACATCCTAGTTGCAACCGAATATGTCACTAAGTGGGTCGAAGCAGAGGCAGTTTCAAAAGCTACAGAGGACTCTGTAGTACAGTTTCTTTTCCAAATCTTTGTGCTCTATGGTCTCCCAAGGGACATAATCACAGATGGAGGACCACAATTTGTAGGTAATAAATTAGCTGAAACATTGCAAAACTACCACATTCAGCACAAAATTACAACTCCATATCACCCACAGGCCACTGGCCAAGTAGAGAGCACGAACAAAGTAGAAAACATTAAAATGCCAAGTAGAGAGCACGAACTATAGTTGTCTTGAGAAATTTTATTCACATTGAATACTTCGAATTGTGAAGTATTTATACAAAAAAATGTTTACAAAATATCTCAGGAATTGAGATAATGTTTTAATCAAAAATAGGAAAGAAAACTTAAAAAGAGGGACAACTGCAAAACAGTTTGCAAGCTGTTACCTTTTTACAAGCAAAAATAGAACTGTTTATTCTAATTTGAATCGATTGTTGTTGTGCACTTTAACCCTGTATTTTTACCATTTGAGGTAACGGGAAAAAATGAATTTCCAAGTGAATTTCCTGTTTTTTATCCATTAAATTCACAGCAGATCTGTGAATTCTTGCCACTTTTCTGCAGAGGGGATCTTCATAGTCTTCAATTTTCTGTAACTTTCATCTGCCTCTGTATACTTGGAAAAGTTAGGCTTGATAGTGAACATATGCCTGATCTCATTATCTAAAAAGAACAGATTTTCAAAATACCGAAGAAGTATTTTGCCTGTTGGTGATCCTTGAGGCAGTTGTTGTCTGGCTTGCTCTTTTGCATGATTTCTGATTTTTAGATCATAATCTTTCTGAGGCATTAACTTGTCATTCAATGCGTGAATATCAGGAAAACCTGCTTCTGACAATGTTTTGTATTTGGCTAAAAATATTGAGATGGATAAATTCATGTCTTTACACCGATCCTCTAGATTACTCATTATGTTTCTTTTGATCAGGACCTTTTTGATTTGAAGAATGGTTTCTGTTCTATCAACAATTTTCAATTCTTCCAACTCTTCCCTGGTTTTACTGTTTAAAAAGCTATGAGTTGGATTGCTTGGGTTGGTTTTTTGTCAATTTCCCTCTTAGTCTTGTCAATCTCTACACTAGCAACTTGAAGTAACTCCCTTTGTTCATAAATTATCCGAATTGAAGGCCATTGAGAATGAATGCCATCAATAATTTTGGTCCATAAATGATTTTTTATAAAGGCCACTTGATCTGTAAGATTTACTTGTGCTTGTAGAATCTTTACCTGTTCTTGTAGTCGATCAGCCCTTTGCTCATGTCCTCTAGAAGTAGTCAAGGCATCATTTTTGGATTTTTCCAAATTTTTAATAGTGCCTCTAAAACTAAGAATCTCTTTATCTTGGTCTTGTGGTGTGGTCCTCTGTGAGGATGAAGAAGAAGAGGCAGAGATTAGAGAAGTAATTGGCACTGCAGTTGGCAGTACTCCGTTCGGTGCCAAGTGTTCTGCCAAAGTAGATGGTATAGCAATGTTTACAGTGGGGATCACTGTAGGAATGACCATTGGTTGTGCTTTTCTTAGTTCTTCATTCTCTTTCATTAGAGCTTCTATTTGACTTTCCATTATTTTTATCTGATCTGTCATTTGATGTAAAAGCTGCTTTAAATCATCATTCTCTATTTTTTGCTGTAGAATTTATTTTGCTTGAAAGTTTTCACTCTGAGGCAACTTCAACTATTTTCTAAGAGCAGCTATATCCTCATTTTTCTGTTTAATTAAGACTTTTTCCCCTTCAATGTTGGTTGGGTCACCCCCTGCTTCAATCACTATATCTTCTAGTGCTTTTATTCTTAAATTATTAGCATATAGTGAGGCTTTGTCCAACTTCATTTGATTTTGGAGGTTGAGCACTATTTTCTCAAGCCTAATTGATTTCATAGTTTTACTGACAATTTTGGAATATAGCATTTCAATATTGCTCCTATGAAATTCAATTTGATCTAATTCATGAATGGCATCTGCATCCAGTTCAAGATCTGTTTTGGAATAATCTGCCACTGATTTTGGCTCAGCCACTGTAGGCTTCAAGAATGACATTACCAATTTAGTGGATGAATAATCAAATGCCGAAAGAAGCCTGTCTTTGTTTCCAGGGTTTTCCTTAAGAAATCTAGAATGAGCTTGATTCTTGAGCTCTTCATTCTTCTCTTTAATCTGTCTGAATCTGATCTGAATCTCTGACTCTGTATTGTCAGTTTCCTGAGAAGAAGGAGGCAAATCGACAGTAGCCTGGTTTTCCTTCATGACTGCATCTTTTTGTTGTGTTCCAATTTTTACATTTTGAAGCTCTTTTAATGTTTGAGTGACTATTCTTGTTGCTTCATCATTTATATCAATATTTACAGCCTTATCCTTTTCTTCTTCTGTTGACTTGCTTCTTTTACTATAAGGAGTTCTAAATTTTATGTCCTCAATAGTCTCAGCTATGAAACTATCTCCTTCTCTGTCTCTTTTATGTACATTATCAGTATCTTTGCTTGTAGAAGCCACCTGTACTTTCTGTTCAATCTGTTTGCCTTTGCCACTGTCTACCTGTATTACCTGTACTGCCTATGAATCATCATCAGATAGGGTGTTTGGATCCCATTCAATTTTATTTACATATCTTTCAATATGGGGCTTAGTATCATGCAAGTAAACAGGCAAATTACATTTTACCCTTATTGCACTCAAAATACCTTTTGGGTCATACTTCCATGTAAAACTACATGGGAACTTATACTCTTTAAGTTTGACATTTATCTCATTGGCAGCTTCTCTGTTATTCACAATGAATGGCCCAATTTGATTTTTCTGCTTAAATTGGGTCTTTTTCTTGAAAGCTATGAAGTGGATTTCATCTACATTCAATAGTTGTCTCAGATATTCTAAAGCAAATATTCTTGTAGTAACAAATCTAGGTAACTTATATGGGGCCAGGGATGAGCCATACACTCTGATTTCTGTATGATTTTTATATAAATACCAATCTCCAGTTTTGTAGCTCTCTGATAACTGCAGAATTCTTCTTGTCTCATCATTGATCCTAGGGATCTCCTCTTTTTCCAAGAGATACATAGTAGGGGCTATAAATGAGTCATTGAAATCTGTAAAACTATACTTTCTGTTCCATTTCCTTAAAATAGATGACCAAAATACTACTGATAGAACTTTTCCTTCTGCATCCACTTTCTTACATTCAATTGGAAACTTATCTATTTGATAATATAGGAAGAGGTGGAGTAGATAAGAGGAGTATCTGAAAACTCCTTCTTCTGATAATCTGGATAACTGATAATGCATACTTTCAACAATAAATCTAGAAAAATTGAACTGAATGGATGGTGATTGACCAGGGCTTAGAGTTGACAGAAAACCTAGGATAGCCACATCAGTGAATTCATCACTGGCGTATCCTAGTATGAAGGAGAGCATTGAGACAATCTGTCTAGTTTCATCTGGGAAATCAACGGTGTCAAAAGGAGGATTTAACTTAGGAATATCAACTTGATTTGGACAAAAAGTCTGGTATATTTTGAATCTAGCATTGAAATCCAAGTCAAGATATAGTTGGGTTAAATCTTCTCTTGTTAGGGAAGCAGAATCGGGGTCATGATTCATTTGCAGCATGGAATTTATCGACTCTTCAGTGATGTAAAACAGGGTTTCTTTTTCTTTGTTTACAATACATCTTTTTTCTGGCATATAATAGGCTTCGCATAATCTGATAAAGTCAGGAACATAATGAGTGAGAGGGACAATATATCTAGGCAGATTGGATTCCCAAATTGGAATATCTTTGTCACCCTTTTCCACTGATTTTCCATAGCACCAATTATAGACATCAAGCATGTTAAATTCTACATTAGGGTCTAGTATTCTATAGTCCAGATCAACTAAAGGGCTGTTCTCTGGAGAAATGACTGGAGGCTGGACTGGTCTGACCACTTTTGTAGAATCAGCCGTGAGTACAGGAGTTGGTTTGTCGATTTTGAAGGACATAGGCTGAGGAATCTTTGCAGAAGACTTATTTTGAGATTTTGGGCCTCCATTCTTGGGGGTTACCTATTTCTTGGTCATTTTTAATAATGAATGAAGCAAGCTTAAACGGTTTGCTAAGTTCCTTTACGAGAAACAGGGGTTTCTTGGCGAATTTCTACTGAAAATGGGGTTTCTGAGCAGGGTTTTTAGGAAATGCAAGGAATTTAAAGCTCAGAACGTGTATTTAAAATCGATTTCAACAGCAAAATGGACCAGGGTATGGAAAAAACTGCGAGAAAGGGAAATTAGGAATTCCAGGGAAATTTTGACAGAGTTTCCCCTGAAAAATGGACACTTTTTTGCAGTAACTTTGGTAATTATTTGAAATCGACAGGAATTTTGAAATCTCAGAGGGAAACTTCGAAGAAAAGTACCTGGAGAACCAGCGGAATTCGGTTGAAGACATTGCTGAGGTGCTCAGTCTTCAATTTTTTGAAAATGGCTTCGCAGAGGACAATGTAGTACTTTGTAATGGAAATTCAGGGCAATGGGCGTCGAAAAATGGTACTGGTAGGTTGAAAATGGCTCTGCAAATTTTCTCAGGGTTCAAACGGCGTGATTTTGAGGAAAAACGGTTCTGCAATGTTTTTACAGGTTTAAAGCGAAAAGGTGAAAATTTGAATGAAAAATATAATTTTAATGTATTAAACGATGGTATAACCATATTTAAATGACATTAAACTCGGGTTAAACGGGTGAGGTTTAGGGAATACCGCCAGTGGTATTCGCGAGGGTAAATGGTGGTAAGCGGAAACTAGCTTTTCGAACGCGATACAACGTGGTGGCGACACGTAAGCGCGGGTGGTTTGGAAAAACCACCCATTTCGCGCGGCTTTGCCAAAACATCAAACGATTACTTTATGAGCGCGGAAATGTATTAGCGCCGTCGGATCTGGATTCAACAAGCGAACGGCCACGATCAAAAGGAAAGGTGCGGGGAAAAGGTAAGTTATCGGGTTCACTTTGGGCCATTGATCTTGGGAAACCGTCGCTATACCGACATTTAGAGAAAAGTGTCGCAATACCGACACTTAGAAAAAGTGTCGCAATTGCGACACTATGCCCCAAAGCGTCGCTAGACGGCTGCCTCCAAACGTCGCAATTGCCTCCAAACGTCACTATTATATGTTTTACGAAGATATGGTAAGGAACTCTCTCTTGTTCTTCTTAGAAATAATTATATATAATTTTTTTTTTTTCAAAATAGATTAAAAAAATTATATGAGAAAATTTATTAATTCATCAATATGTGTGTGTTGTGAGGAATAATTTCATAGTTCAACTTAATGGTTCATTATATAATCATGTGAGCATCACCAATGATATATCTTAAAAAGAAACTGAAAATCCATGTGTACAAAATCGATGTATACTCTAGAGAGTGGTTCTCATATCACTATGTAAATTGTTGTATGCTACTTCAACAAAATTATAAGATAAACTATAATACACATCATATATGCACCATAACAATTCCCATACAACTAATTTGTTTTAGGATACATGTGGCATTCTAGGGGTAAATTCTATATGATGTGTATATCAATCTATTAGGTGTTGGTAAGTTGTGAGTATCTAATAAATGATAAGGAATATCCATACATCATGATCTTGTAATGTGATTATAAATTGTGTCTATAATTTCCATAAAATGTATAAATGATTTGTTTAAAAAAATCAACACAATCAACCCTAAACAATGCTCATGAAGTGGAATGTCATTGGCGAAACCAAAATGATGGTCACATGTCCCATTTCTATGGTAATGGTGATCATATATATGTTGTAGCGACACTTGATGAGTAATTAAATAAATCTCAGAGTGTGACTCGTTGTGCCATATTTTTTTAAAGAATGATTTGTTTTCCTAGTTTTTACTAATTTGTTAACATATTTTATTCATTTGGAAAGCTAATTAATGATGCTTTAAGTAATTAGGACCTAATGAGAGATCATATTCACATCTTCACTGAAATATATTTGGTAATTGTAGTCATTATATGGACCGCACATGCATGCTACTTAAGAAAAATTGAAATATAAACTATAATACACATCTTATATCTGCCATAACAATTGTCATACAACTTATTTACTTCTAGATACATATGAAGTACTTCAGGTAAATGCCATATTATTTGTATACCAATATAGTAGGTGTTGGTAAGTTATGAGGATCTAAGAAATGATAGGGTATCCACACATTAGTAGTGCCCTGGTGAATTTTTTGCATAATTTTCTATTTGTTGTAATTTTGTTGACTGGATTTGTTATAGATTTCAAATAATATGTACAATTATCTACCAATTGTTCTTTATAAAGAAGAATTACAATAAGTAGTCACCTAAAAGTGAGCCATGTGAAAATATTGGTAACATGAGTAACCTGGTAAGCTGTAAATGAAAAGTGAATAACCTCCACTCACCAACAAGTGGCAGGCATGGTTGGAATTTGGATTTCTCTTTACCCGTCACACAATTTTTTTTGACGTTTTGGTCATTATTTTTCTAGTCAATAAATGTTACGTTTAAAATTTTTCACTTCATTAATGATGTTCTCGTAATAAATTAACCCTTCACCAATAAAAGTTTGATTAAAAAAATTGAACGCTCTTCCATTTTCTTTGGATTTTGGAGTGTGATATATCTGTGTCATGGAATTTTAATACCTAAAGTTTCAAGAGAAATAACTGATTCTTGTCAAACTAATATTTCATCAATATATGCTATGATCTACTAAAAATTACTTCAAAAATCAAGTAACCTTCCAATATAAAGAAAAAAACATGAACGAGCTTTCCCTAAATTGCAATAAATTTATGTTTATTATTAATATTGCATAATTTGTCTTATAAAAATTGCATAATCGGACTAAGAAAAAATCCTTAGTGCATTTTTTATTGTTGTTGTGATTAAAAAAATGAGCCAAAGAACGCTAAGGCACTCAGAGAAATCAATCTATGTATTATTTCTCACAAAATCATGTTGAGTAGTGGAGACTAAGCGCTAGCTTTTTTTCTGTCCTCAATCTCTCTATTAATTATGTCTATGTAGTTATAAGAATAACAAGCCAAATAAATCTCAGGCTTCCAGAGAAATTAGTCTCTGTGTGCATAAATTGATGATTACTGTTGACTAAATGTTATACCATTTGAAATTGCTGAGCGAAATTAATCAGGCCATGATGTACCATTTGTCAGTATCTATTTTCTCATGTATGAAAGTTTTTTTTTTTCCAAGTAAAAGTAATTCTATTAACAAAAGGAGTACAGTACAGCGGGCCGAAGCCTGATCATTGCCGAGTGTTGTGGCATTTGAAACAAAAAACCATAGTTTGAAGACTGCCCTGCAAGAGGGAAACCAGTCTAAAACAGTTCATTTGAAAAATCCCGCGCAGGGGAACCAGAGAATTGTAGTACTGGAGACCATATCGAAGCAAAAAAAACAGATGCATTTTCAGAGACAGCAGGAAACACATGAACAGGCCCGTGAGAATGGGCAGAAATAGAGCAAAAAACCAGAGTGAAGAGGAGGAACTATTCATCAGGATCAGGTTCGTAGACAACTCTGCACCAGAGTTCATCTGGTTCCCCGTCAGAATTCTACAGGTCAGCAACAGAATGGATCACCTTTTCGGGAGGAGGAGGAGTAATTTGTGCCTCGCTCACTTGCACTGCGTCCTGCCTCTCAGTAGGTTGACCCACCGCTTCCTTGTTTGCCTGGTCCTGCATGGCCTTGCCCATCTGACCCTACACGTTCGCACTATCAGGGTGCTTCAGCCCAACAAACTGCGCCGAATCCTGAGCCGCCGAGAGGCTGCATTTTGCTGGGCGAGAACTGGGAAAAATTTCCTGAGGCTCTTCATGAAAGACGACCGTAATTGAGGCAGTCACCCTGGGTTGATTGAGAGTGTTGTTAAAGGAAAAATGCGCGGTGTGGGTTTGAGCAGGAGGAGCGGAAGGAGTGGGGGAAGCAAGGCGACGGCCCAAGCGGAGAAGGAGCCCTCTAGGTTGACTGTCAGAGTGGGAGATAGACGCAGAGGAGGTGCCAGAGGTGGAGGGAGAGCGTCGAATTTGGCGCCTCGTGGAGCCTCTTCGGCAGCGCATTCTGTGCCTGAGGCGCGGCATAGTCGCACTCGAGACAGCAGGGCAGGGAGGCAAAATATGGACAGAAGACTGAGGCGAGAGGGGCAACAGGGTGATAGAAGCAAGCTTGCAGGAACCAGCGTGGCAGAAGTGGAGATTTTCTCCAAAATCCAAACAAAAATTGAGACAGCTCCTCTTACCAGTTACAGTGCGAACATTAGAAAGCCCTGCTCCTGGAGCGCACCACAGATTCACAGGCGGGGGAATTCTGTTCAGACCAGAGGGACGTTCCATAATAACAACCCAGTCTACCGTGCAACTGTGAATCGACTGCAATAAACCACCATAAGTATGAACTGGAGGCTGAGCCATGTCGCGGCATGCGAATGTGCATCGAGGAGCGGGACTATGGTTTATTCGAGCACCAGGAGTAAATGGCATTAAACGCCGATGAGTCGACATTAAGAACTGAATGACAGCACTCTTGCGGGTGGGCCAGTGGCTTCCCCTTATGCCACACCCCCATCCCATCACGTTAAACACTACCAACTTCACCCGCATCCGGGTTCTCATGTATGAAAGTTGATGTACCATTGAAAGTTTAATAACTATAATAACTATATGTATATATGTATATATATATATATATATTTTAATTTAATGATTAATAATAATTAAATTAAAATTCTTAAAAGACAAAATAAAAGCCTAATAATCACGAACTATTATGATAATTTAAAAATATAGAACTTGGGCTGAACATAGTTACAAAGATACCAAGAAAAGAAGAGTGCATGTGCATGATAACCTCTTTCTTGACAACCTATGAATGCCATTCTCAATGAAGACTCAAGACTCAACTGGATTGGATTGTGTATCAAAACAATAGGAATGAATCAAAGTTCAATGAATGAATAACTTGATCGAGAAAATTTATAGGGAAAGGTAACTTGACTATAAATCTACTAAACCTCACTTCCATGATTAAAAAAACACCCCCACCTTCTCAGTGGTCCCATCATGGTCCACCTATTAAAAAACAACCAACAAATATTATTTTTTTTATATTTTTGCATGGCCATTGGACAATGATTTACTATGGTTTTCCTACTAAATTCCAATGGATGATTATTCAAAAATATTGAGAATTAGTTTAGTCTCAAGGCATAGCCAAGAGTCTTACTAGATAATTATAGATTACCTCTCCATTGGATGATTATACATTTTTCATCTACTTTTTCACGTGAATTTCAGTTGATGCTAGATCTTTGCCTTCTATTTCTTTAGTGAAGCTAAGAGTTAACTTTGATCTTACATTAATAAATATACTTGCATGAATATCCATGCTTTTATACTTCCCCACTGTGGTCAATGTTGATGTATGGCCTTGGCCCATTGATCTTACAATTAACTCACTATTCATATTCAATTTTCTCTAGTTTAGCCCAATAAAATAAGGAAAACAGAAAATGAAGTCCTGATTTATCTTTCCAATGCTCCTACATAATACAAATACTCTTAAAAACCAATTAATATATAAATTTTCATCATTCATGCTAAAATCAGTTTGAATTTTTATAATGAATCTACTTACAATTAATAGATTACATTTCTCACAAAATAAGAGATAATTTAGAACTATGATTTCACAATAATAAATTATCGGGTTCCCACAGGGCGATGAACTTGGTCGGATGTGACCCTTCTGCAGCAACTCCTGAATCTGCCTCTTGATTTCATTTTTCTCCAGAACAGAGCACCGATAGATCGGTCCGTTGGGTAGCGGCGCACCTGGGGTCAGATCAATCGGGTGCTTGACTTGACAGTGTAGAGGAACCCCTGTGGGTGAGGTGAAAATGTCCCCGTACTCCTCCACAACCTTATCCATTTTTTGTTGTCGTGCAGAGGAGCCTTTTCTGGAGGTCGTGGCCATAGTCTTCTTCTTGCCCTGGGGGCAGATCATCAGGAAAATGAATTTCCTGGTTTGGGAAATGAGCTTATTGCATTGTTTTGCAGTAACCAAAGAGATAGTAGCAGGAGGTGGTACCTCTGGTATCCTGTACAACTTATTTCCCAAAGTAACAATAACAGCACAAGGCCAAGACTCATACACCGCATGACGCTTCCACAAGTATGGTTGTCCTAATAATACATCAGAAACATCAATAGGAACAACGTCGCATAATACCTCATCCGTGAAGGGCTTGATGCTATAGGGAAGGCGGCACTGCTGGCTGACGCGGAGATCTCGTCCTTGGTGAAGCCACCCGATGGTGTATGGATGTGGGTGAGCTGTGGTCGGCAAGCCAAACCGCTTCACGGCGTCTGCTGAAATGAGGTTCTTTTGGCTCCCATTGTCGACAATGAACTGTACCGGGGAGCCCTTTACCCACATCTGGGAGTGGAAGAGATGTTCCTCCTTTTGGATCTTTGTAGTGGCAACAGTGGCATTGGGCTCCACATCAATAATCTGTTTCCCTTTGTCATTCCCCTTGTCAGGTTCTGATTCAGAGTCAGAGCATGGATCTGACTCAGAAGCCCGCATCTTGGCCACCAGCGACTGCTTGGCCCGACACTCACTTGTGTTGCGAGTGGAGCTCTTATGGAACTCACACCACTTTCCCGTGTCCTTCTTTGGCTTTGCAGTGTTGTTCTTTGCTTGTGGCTTCGACAGGTTGTCTTGAGTCACCGTGCCTTGGCTCTGTCCTTTGTTCTGTGGTTTGGGAGCACCTTTCCCTTGCTTTTGATTCACAGATCCAAAGTCTCGCTTCTTCTGTTTGAATTTCTGCTCAATCTTGGCAGCATACCGGTATGCCGTACCAAGCGAGGAGATGTCGAGGAACCCCATTTCCTCCTGAATGTATCTGTGCAGACAGCTGCGATACTTTAGCACCAAATGTTTCTCTGAATCTTTGATACCCAACTTTGTGCGCAGGGTATGGAACAGATTCGTCATCTCATGCACATCTTGATCCCTTTGTTGTCGCAGCGTGGTCCATTGTATGTACTTGTCCTCATAGCTCCCCATAGGATAGTACTGTTCCTTGACGGTGTCTCGGAAAGAATTCCAAGTTGGTACGGCCGAGAACAGAGAGGGTTCTGTCTGGTCCTTGTTCTCACAGTAGGTTTCCCACCAGTCCTTAACATGGGGGGTAGCTTTGAGGAGTGCAAAAATAATCTTCCCCCGGTCTGAAAAGTCATGAACAGAGAAATATCCTTCTAATAGATTCAACCATCTATCTACGGCATCTGCGTCTATTTGACCCTCAAATATGGGAATTTCAAAATTTACTTGTACCTTAAAAGGAGTCGCACCTCCAGAGTGGCTGCTGGATGCAAATGCGCCACCGATGGGCAGCCGTTGAAGGATCTGAGCAAAGTTATCCATCATCGCGTTCCTTTGTTTTTCGAGGGCCTCCTCGAGCAATATTTTGATAGGATCTCCTGCTCCCTCATCTTTCTTTTCGTCCCCCATGGGCGTTTGTCGAGGTTTGCGAGGCTGATCTTGCAAAGGTTCCACCAGATCAAGCCCTAGCTCCTTATACCCCGACCTCGTTGGGGACATGCAAAGAAGGATCGAGAAAAAGCAGACCGCTCTGATACCACTGATCCGGATTTATGCAGGAACGCAACAGAATAAACACATAACCATAAATACAGAGATGCAGTGGAAATAACACTTCATTTTATTAATATCAAAGAACTGAAATTTGCTTATAGACAGAATGGAAATAAAACTAGCTAGGGCGCTGGTAGCTATCTCTGAGGAGAGATGAGGCGGTTACAAGCCTCTGAACTGAGTTAAAATGAGGCTTGAGGGCCTATTTATTATTGAGAAACAATGGAGAACCCTAAACATCCAAAAACCAAACACTAGGAGATGAAGTGCCAAAACTATGGGCCTCGTTTGGGTAAATTGGTGTTTCAACTTCCCAGGGACGTAACTTTGGCATACTATCTTTGTTTGACGCACATGATACATCATTAGAAAGATCTATCCGAGGAATACAACTTTCGCCATGAATATAATTCTGGAATAGAATGATACATAATGATATTTTCTAGAGGCGCGATGCCCAAAAAACGTCATTTAGGGCCTCAAAACGGCTCCAGAAGTTCAGGACCCGAAAAACTGCTAAAAATAGTAAGTTGTGCCGAAACTGAAAAACTGAAAGAGACAATGGTGGGGCCCCAAGTGGAATAGGCGGGTGGCCACCAATATCCACCTGGATCATTGAGTCAGCCAAAAAAGTAACTTTCCTTACTTTTTGAGTACAACCTTGCAATTGCGAAGAGGACTAGTGTTGCAAAATTATTGGTAAGTGGAAATTAAAGGGCGTAAGAACATTTTTGAAAAAATTTCAAACGTCAAAATTAAGTCTTCTATCCTTCCTAGCACCTCATGGAAAATGGGAATCCGCAAATTCTAGTCGTCAAATATGTGCAAAATGCCTTATGACGGGCAAAATGGAGGACTGGTCCTATGCTGCTACATGAGTTAGGGTTTCATGTGGCAACAGGGAACCTTGTATATTTTTTCAAGGATAGGAAAGGAGAATATTTTCAGTTAATCATCACATGAAACTTCATCACCATTTGAAAATTGTGTCCTAATTTGAAACAATAAGACTACCCAACTATTTCATTATTTAATTTTGATTGTGTAATACAAAAAAACATCCTAGATAACTTAAATAATGTAAGCACTTTTGCAAAAATTTAGTGGAGAGAACCTTCAATTACATTTATTTTGAAGTTCCACTTGCATTTTAAGCCATTTTAATTAGTCTTTCATGGTTATCTAGTAAAAATTTCAACCTCTTGTAGAAATTTGTTTGTCACTTGTATTAGAAATGCAAAAATCAAATGTAAATAAAAATGATTTGAAATGCTAAAATTCAAATGCGCGCTACATAAAAATGATTTTTTTAAAAACTACATTAACATCTGATATCACGCGCGCATTCACCCTCAGCTCTTGCGGAACAACATTTTCCCTCAGCATTCGCCCTCAGCTCTTGCAGAATAGCATTCGCCCTCAACATTTGCCCTCAGCTCTTGCAGAATAGCATTCGCCCTCAGTTCTTGCAAAATGATAAGTTCTTGCTGTAGGCCCTTCCTCCTGTAGTAGGGTTGACCCTATTTGGGTTTTTTTGGAGCCTCTGAGAATACAAAGGTTGTGATTGATTATGGGGCACTGCCTATATTTGTGGAACTTCTTACCTCTGGGAATGATAATGTTCGAGAACAGGTAGCACGTTCATTTTAGAGGCATAAAATTATTCTTCCCAACTATCTTTATACGTCTGTAATTTTGGAATTTGATTTAAAAAACTACTACCCAACTTTGAGTTCAACTAGTGTTCGTGTAAGGTTGTTTGGGCTTTGGGAAATATTGCTGGAGACTCTGCATCATTTAGGGATCTTGCCCTCAGTCATGGAGCTCTGAGGCAGGTGCTTGCCCAGTTGAATGATACTGCCAGAATTTCAATGATACGAAATGCTACATGGGCTCTGTCAAATTTTTGTCGTGGTAAACCCCAACCACTATTCGAACAGGTAAGCATAATACATTTTTTGCCTCTTCTTCTTAGTTCGCAGATACTGTGGATTTTTTTTATAGATCTTGGTGCTTGGTAGATTTGGACGTAATATGGACCTAGGCGCTCGTTCATTACAATGACTCTGTCATCAGGTTTTAGAAAATGCTCAGAAATTTGGGTTTCACAAGGGGATTACCCTTGCTTGCAATTATCGATTATCAATCACATTCAAAAAAATTCTTTCGTAGCATTGCTGAGCTCTTTGTAGGTGAATTTCTGAGGCAATTTCACAATATCTGAACTAAATTTGTCTGTCCTTTTCAATACTCTGTGCTTGTAACAGAACCAGACAAACAATCTAGTGGCCAATGCAACAACAACAACACCTCCTGTTTCAATGCCTGCAATTCACCCTCTATGCACGCATGAATGACTATGGCACCCTCTTTTGTGAACAGGTACTAGAGCTGAAGGTACTGGTTTCCATTAGGATCGTGAATTCAACATCCAAAATAGTATCAAATTCCACTGCAATAGTATTCCCCAGCGAGGGAAACAGTGCATTGAGACCTATTGGACTCATCACCCCCAAATAGCCTCCAGGCTACCCAGAGTGTGATCATCTGGAGCAATAACAAATGCTCATCCATCCCCAATTGAAACAAGAACAAGACCCACATTGGTTACAGAAAAGGAGAAACACGTTTTGAAAGAAGAAGAAAATTTTGTATTAGGGTCCAGAAATCTAACTGGTCTATTGTACAATGCCCTACCTGCACTTCAAATTGGTACTCCCAACTCCATGCTAAGGCTCACTGTGCCATTCTTCAGATGAGCATCTTAACCTGAAGTTTGATTCCAAAAACCCAAGTCCCCTGTTCTATGCCCAAGACCTCTGTTACAACGAGTAGAGTTCTGAGCGAAATACTTCACAATAGGAAGCAAAAGAAACATCGCAAAATTGCTCTGCTTTAGACTGATAATTTTCTGTGCGAAAATTCAACTGCGGACAGTAAAAACATAATATCAAACACAACCAATCGACAATGGAATTTGAACATGAGGATTTATAACCACAGAAAACCCTCTCCAGGTTAAAAGAATTCCAGAATGGCTTTAAGATTCTACTAATGAGTGCTTACAACACCATAGAAATTACTGTCACAATGAAATCTACTGGAAGCAAAGCCCTTGTACAGTTTCTACATTTCCATAGTGGAAGCAAGAATCTTGCTATCTCTCATGATCTGGTTCTGTGGTCAAATCCTTTGCTATGGCTGTCTTGTTCTGCTAAACGTGGATCTGTCTTAGCTTTGGCTCTGGTTCTCATTTAGGATCGTGGCTATCTGATCTTGCCGTGGCTTTGACTATACAAACTTGTTCAATAGGAAAATGTTGACTCTGCTATATATAGGAGCTTCAATGGGTGCTCTCAAACACTTTTTTGGGCAGCTTTGTTTTGTCTCTGATTCAAGGCAGAACTATGTTGGTCTTGGTTTTTTAGTCCTTGGAACTTAGTTCTCTCATATTTTCCATCCTATCCCCAGTTTTCTACCGAGAAAGACATAACTTCACGATATCAAAATTGACTATTTTTGGCCATTTATCTTTAGTAATGGTACAACCTTAATTTGGTGCATTTGTACAGTATCTGAAGAGCACTCTCAAGCTGTTATTCAGTATTTTAGCATAACTACTACATTTAACTGCCATGCTCTAATATTTATATCAACCATAAGCATTCTTAAGGTAGTTCCATGTTTGTGAAGAAGAAGGAATGCTTCTGACAGCTTCTTATCATAGTGGTACAATTCTGTTCGCAGTTTATCTTTTATAAACCTCCAATTTTCCAAACGTAGTAGAGACTACAATTTGCATCTCAAATTTTGGACAAATCTGTTTAGTATTCTACAGAAAATGCATTAAGAATAAAAAAAGCCCACAATTTGTAAAAAGCCCACAATTTTGTAAAAAGCCCACATTTTGTAAAAAGCCCACATTTTGTAAAAAGCTCACAATTTGTAAAATGCCCACTTTTATTTTCTTTTTGTTTATATATTGAGCTCCCATTGAGTTCAACAAGTCTTGGGTTTTCTACACCATTGAGAGAGATTTATTGTTTTCTTTATAGGATAATTTGCATCAATGGCAGAAAACATTGGAGCTGGAAAAAAAATTCAAAAGGGTGAAAGGGGTGATGGCAGAGTTTATTGCCCTTGTAAAAAATGTTGTATGAGAAATAATGTTAGAGTTTTAATAGCAACAACAACAGTGCATTGTAGGTCAACAAGTCTTGGGTTTTCTACACCATTGAGAGAGATTTATTATTTTCTTTATAGGATAATTTGCATCAATGGAAGAAAACATTAGAGGTGGAAAAAAAATTCAAAAGAGTGAAAGGGGTGATGGTAGAGTTTATTGCCCTTGTAAAAAATGTTGTATGAGAAATAATGTTAGAGTTTTAATAGCAACAACAACAGTGCATTGTAGGAAATATGGGCACATTGATGGTGGATTGAATGACTATCGTCACGTGGTAATTAAGTATCTATCTTCATTTTGATTATATCGTAAAATTTTATATTATTTTAATATTTTTTATATGTGCACTAATGTTTAATTACTAATGTTTTTAATTTTCATAAAAGCACAATTTCCCCCCAACTTTTTGCAGATGATCAACCAGCTTCCACAGCAAAATAGTAGTAGATTAGATGATGTTGCACCAGTACAAGAGAATTTTGCTGCAAATATTAGTATTGGAAATGATGTTGTACAAGGTGAAGAACATGAAGCGAATGATGAAGGTAATTTTAATGATCCCATGGAGGTAGATCATGATGACAGTAATGAGACAGTTCACATTAATGATGTGACAAATCAAATGCTCCAAGACTTTTATGGTGAGTCAGATGATGATGGTGGAGATAGCAGTGATGGTATTTATGATGTACCTCTGATTGAAAGGTCAAGTGAACGACTTTTTGAACACTCAAATGCAACTCTTCTCTCTGCTACATTGTTGCTGGTGAACTTAAAGGTTATGAATAATTTGTCGAACAGATGTATGACACAACTCCTAAGGTATGAAATATGTATATATGATCACATATATGTAAATGTTGATTATTTTTCCTTTTTTTAGTTGTAATAAATGTGTAAAATAATAACTTATATATATCAAAACCGGCCGGTCAGGACGGCTGCCAGTTGGAACCGGCCTTGCAACCCGGTCAATAGCCTATTATCACCTGTTTTGGCCGGTTAACCGGAGCTAACTGGCCGGTTAAGTAAGGAACCGGTCGGTTTAAGCTAACTGGCTGGTTAAGTAAGGAACTGGACGGTTTATGCATAAACCAGCCAGTTTCGTACTTAACCGGCCGGTTAGGTGCTCCTCCATGAGTTTCAAATTCCTCAGTGTCTCCTCCATAAGCTGCAAATTCCTCTATTATACTAGCAACAAACTTGTCTAATAACTCATACTCAACACCTTATAGTAGCAACAATACACATGATGACTGATAAATACAAGGCTGGCTAGCATAAAATCCCTGGCAGCATGCAACTCATAAAGTGTACTTGATGACAATTTATGTTCTCAAAACAATCAGCAGCAACCTTATTTCACACTCAGCTAGGAACTGTCAGACCCTCTCTCTCTGCTCACACATAGCAGCAGCATAAATACAAAACCTTTCACACAGCATAAAAGCAATTTGATCATGGCATCAAGGCTGATGCAAATGGTCTGACGCCACTCAAGGGACAACAACATACAACCTAATGAAAATGTGACTGGCAATAATAAATTGACCACTAGAAAATTCCCGCTTGGAAATGCGCTAAACTAGCTACCGAGTTTTCTGGGTTTTAATGAATCTTTTCAGTGATAAATTTTGTCAAACACATTGTGAGCAGACTGGTAAAGTTGTAATATTGCTCTCTCAACTTGTTACAAATAGCACTAATAGTGGGTTTCATAAACCAATTCAATACCTCTAAGTGTTGTAAAGGTTTTTATAGAAATTTATTGGCAAGAAAACATAGATAATGAAGAATACAAGATCTTCAAAATGTTGGTCTGATATATATATATATATATATATATATATATATATATATATATACATACATACTAAACCCAGAATTGTCTTTAAGGCTGATACAATGAATTGACAACAGATCTGAGCAGGGACAAATTGTATATTATAATATTAACTCAGCAATAAAACACAGTGAATAATATAAGAGAAACCTGATACATTACTTCAACAAGTTTGCTTATGTATTTTTCGATGATATGTATTGCATTTGGTGCCATTTTGATATATTCACCTTTTCATGGTATATAAATGAGCAAAATTTTCATATTTTGTCTCTATTGGCTTGGAATCATGGTTGCAAATCTTAAAAATAGTTTTTATTTATTTATTTATTTTTCATTTTATTAAAAAATAATTATTTAATGTATTTTTTTAAAACCGGTTCATTGAGATCTGACCGCTACCGGTTAGACCGGTTCCGGTTCGAAACCCGGTTCATTAGCTCCACCGGTCCGGTCACCGGTTCCAATTTTAATAACTATGATATATATATATATGATTAATAATCTTTACAAGACACTACTTTTTGTTTATGTTGTAGATTTTTGGGTGAATATTTGTTACCATCGCCAAATACTTTACCTCGAACATATCGAGATCTACGTGCTATTATGAAACACTTTGGAATGGAATATAAAACTATAGATGCATGTCCTAAAGATCATATTATATATTACGGAGAACATGCGTTGAAAACAGAATGTCTGAAATGTGGTACCAGTAGATATCGAACATATCAACTAACCAAAAAGGTGCCTCAAAAGGTTCTTCGTCATATTCCCATAATTCCACGTTTGCAGCGAATGTTCAGGTGTAACAGCATAGCACAGTTTATGGATTTCCATGCAAAGAATAGAAGTGGAGATGGTGTTCTTCGAATGCCTGCAGATGGTTTTGCATTTAGAGAAATCGAGGAAAAATATGTAGATTTTAAAAATGAACCTTGTAATGTCAGGCTTTCATTGGCAGCCGATGGTGTTAATCCATTTGGAGAGGTTAGATCTACTTACTCAGTGTGGCCTATTTTCGTTATCAACAATAACATTCCTCCTTGGATGTCAATAAAGAGGGAGCACATAATGTTGACTATGATTATTCCAGGTATTTGATACATTATTTCTTTGAATGTAACATTTTCATTTCTCTCATTGTTTGCATAAATATATATTTTATTTATTTACTTACTTATATATACATATATCATGGGAGTAATTATTATGTACCGTAATTTTGAACAATTAGGTAAGTACCAGGTCAAAGATATGAATGTATATATTGAGCCTCTTATCGTTGAGCTAATATAGTTATGGCATGGCATCACTATGTATGACATCACTAAACCAATCAAGCAGAAGAGACTTCAATGTCGTGGAATGCTTGTATGGACAATTCATGATGCCCTAGGACTAACACATGTTTGTGGTATGTAATATTTCATTGCACTTTAATATAATACATAATTATCTAAATTAGATATACCATATTGCATGTTTTAAAAATGATCTCATAGTATATTAATTGTTATTGATCCATCTATTACAGGTCTTCAAAAAAAGGGTAGATTTTCATGTCCAGTTTATGGCCCTAAGATGAAGTATCGTCATTCGCCAGACTTAAGAAAGATGTTGTTTGATGAGTTTAGGCACTTCCTCCCTAGGAACCTGTTGATGGGAAAATCTGTCCGGCCAACAGCAAGGGATCTCCCGATAAAAGGTCCCAATTAGACCTTGAATTGGACTAGGGATCCCGTCCGAGGTGGGGGTCATCACCGCTGATTTCTCCTTGCTTTGGGTCTTCTTTGGGTCTGCTTAAACTCTATAAGACAGCGGATACAAACCTAATCAATGTAGATATACAAGATTACAATGACTTACAAGAATGTACATGCAACACTACAGTAAAGTAAAGAGAAGATATTGCATACGAAGATCTTATGAAGTGTTATAACACTTCATTAGGTTCATGCTTGTAAGTTGCTCCACCACGATGCGGTCACAATTCATGGCGTAGAACAACCTTCACTCTTAAAAGTTTTAATGGTAACACAAATGCCAATAAACAAAGTCAAATTGGCCAAGAAAGAAAGTGAAATGAACTCAACCACCATTAACATACTCAACAAACTGTCATGCAATGTGATCTGAATTAAAGATACAGTTCCCTTAATCTAAAGATGTTTAGAAACTGAAAACATAATACTCAATAGCGCTCATACATAAAACAACACCAGATGCATAAAAGGGGTTTTACAAAATACTTGTATTCATCATTAAATGTATAATCTACTGGTAATACAATGTACTCTGCTCGAGGCCCAAAACAAAAGCTCATTTACAAGCTCTCAAAGGAGTATTTATAATACAAAACCTGCCCCTTGGGCTTCCTTGACTTTTCATCTTCTTGACTGTTGGGCTACCTTGCGACCCAGTCCATTCTGCGATTTGCGACCTAAAGGAATCTGCGACCTGCGACCTGCAACCTCCCCGGATCTGCGACCTTGCGACCCGGGTAAATTTGCAACCTGCGACCTGCCCAGATTATGCGACCTTGCGACCTAGTCGCTGGGTCGCTGGGTCACACCGTCGGGCTTTTAACAGGGAGTGCGACTATGTGACTCGGCGCCCTGAGACAATTGGCGACCTTCGATCTCCAACCATCAGCGACCTGCGACTTCAAGCAGATCTACGAATTTTATAGCAGTATTCCTCATCTCACGTTCTTCGCTTTGAAAACCGATCCTCTTGCTTGCTGGGAAAAAAACTCCAACTCATCGTGAAAACCCATAGCCTCCACCTGCAATCACATAGCTTAGGTTATGCATCTTCATGATCTAATATCGATACTAAGAGCATGTTTAAATAATTGCAAAAATGAAAATAATAAACTTAGACCCCTGTGTGGTCAAGTGTGGGGCTACTGAATCATCGGAGAGAGTGGTTGGGGTAAGCTTTCGTTGTGCCCTTTCTCTGTCAGGATCATAAATTCTTTTCATGCACAAAGTCCTCTTGGATTGAATTGCTTGATAGGCATGGGCTTCTTCATTCACATCTTCAATGGTTGCCGTAGATTTTATGCTCATTAGTATTCCCATTTATTAGAGAAGAAAATCAAAAGGAGGAAATATTAGTGGCATTTCATCTCCAAGGACAGCAAAATACTGCACCAAAACACCATAGAATACTTGCATCTTATGATGATTTCTTGCAGCCAAGCTAATAGCATTGCATGCTTGAATACGACAAATTGCGTTTTGTAACTGGGTTCGTGCAGTGGGAGAATTTCTCTGGTTGCAGCTTCCCTTAGGCACACCTTTCTGTGACCTTGCGACCTTGGAGGGGTCGCACAGTCACATGGTCACATTTCCTGTCCAGCAACATTGCATCGCAACTCAGCGACCTAGAGGGGTCGCGCAACTTCATCTCCAGTTGGTCTGCGACTTCAAAAGGGTCGCAGGGTTGAAAATACCATCAAGTCGCAATCTGCACTAGCCTCACAGGTTTGCGACTCAGCGACTTGGGTTGACCTGCGGCCTCAAAGCATGGCTGTCTTCATCATGCAATCATCGTTCAACTTAGGCGCAATGTCTTCTCCTACATTGAATCTTGCTTTCATTCAACAAATGGAGTGGCGTTTACGTATGGAGGAGCTGCTCGATCGTGCCATCTAGTTGTAGTTACAGGAAGGAGCGCACTTCGACAAATATCTTGCCCTTCAAACAGCTTCTGTCTTCGTGGTGGCAAGTCAAGTTATAAGCAGACAAGCACCATTGCCATGCTATATTCACACGATGTTAACAAAACCAGTCTTCCAAAGGAAATCTAATAATGTCGATTTGCTGGACACGCATTGAGATTTGAGTTATTTCACGCCCTCTTTGGAGGCAGGGATATGCAACACGTTTCGGTCATGCCAACGAAATCGTTTTAACTTGCGGATGTTCCTAATATACTGATTTAACATCGAACACTAAGCCTCCTCGAATCAGCATCTTCGATATAATTTTTAAGGTGGGACTCATGTGCTTGCAACAGAGCATTTCTTATTTGCTGTATTGAGGGATTTGCCACTACAGAAATAATTTCCCATGGTCGTTATTGCACTGGTTAAAATGAGCATTTCGCTTTTCTTGGAGGATCTGTATCCTACGACAATGACAGCGCCGATACAGCTGAATCCATGTGCAACTCAACATGCATTACAACAAGAGCATGGAGTCTCGAATGCCATTTTTTGGTCGTACACTTCGATCCCATCTCCAGAAACCAGATCTGTCGTTGTGCAAGGCTAATTATACACGGTTTCTTCTCCTCTGAGTCGAAAAGTCTCTACATGTGTATGTATGCCTGCAGCGAAATTGTTATGCATATTTTCTTAGATTTTTTTATTTGCCATGCTAACACAGCTAGAATTGAAGGGGTTCGACCCTTTTCTCGCACTGAATATCAGCCAAGCATAACGTTATTTCTGCATGTCGGACTTGGGCGGCTCAGAAGGGCGTCAGATCCTTGCATGTCGGCCTTTTGTCATCGCATGCCATAGTTTGAGCAGTGCAACAGCCATCATATCCTTGCATGTTGGGAGCAGAGCCAAAACGATCCCAGAAAAACTGTGTATCAGCGACCTTTTTGGTGAGAAACCTCCATTTGCGTGTAGCAGCGTAATTAACGTTCATTGCATGGCAGCATGCATGGGCAACCTGCATCCATGCGGCGTGAAGGGTATAGACTCATTCTGTCCAAATTTCACCGTGGACGCGTGGAAGATCACTTCAGGCGTGAAGGGTATAGACTCATTCTCGTCTAGCTCACCGTGGACGCGTGGAAGATCACTTGTGGCATTGATTATGGTGTTTTCTGATGAACTGATTTGATAGTCGTGCGTATGGTATCCTCCTCCAACAAACATAACTCTACACCATTTATAAATGGTCAAATTTCACGCTTCTGAATTTCATTTGATTCTAACCGAACGATAATTATTCTAACATGCCGTCGTAGATCTGCTGCAAGGTTTGGCTCCATGTTCAAATGCAAATTTTGACCAAATATAATATATCTACTCCAAAGAATAAACTCTGCCATAGGAATGTTTACGTTGAATCGTAATGCATTTTCATATAATTTTGACCCACATTTTAATTGTAACGTTGACCACCATATATATATATGCCTCAAACATTCTAACATAAGACTTAGGCATAAAAGTATTCGGTCCTAACTGTAATGTTCCTCTCGGTGGTCTTATATGGTTTTGAGATCATATGTGATTGCGCCTAGGCTTAAATATACAACGTCACCTTATTCCATGGATGTGCGCCCACTTATAATGCTTGCACATAGTTTTCTCCACGATCTCCTATGGTTTTGAAACCATATGATTTATTTGCCTTGGTTTAATCACATCATACTTAAAACCATAACCTTGGTTCACATATTTGCGCCCACCCTATAGCTCGGGTTTAATAGATATTGTTTCTCAAAGGTGTGGTTGATATTTGAAACTCTGTCGTTGGCTTGTCAGCACCAACATGTGTGTTTTCGCACCGCTGCTCGACACAAAAAACACCTTGACTGAGATTGTCGTTCTATGTGAGTCTTTTGAGTCCACTTTGTTCACCAGGCTATACTTTGGGCTAGACTGGTCGGGGTGGTGAAATATGTCCCTTTGTGTGCACCGATCGACATTTAGATGGTATTGTGCAGGATCTACAAAACTTCCTTTAAGGTGAGACACCTACCATCTTGGAATAAAGATACTTCATTCAGCTCATACGTAAGCCTAGATCATAGAAAATTCTTCTAGTTTATGTGAGATGGCGTCCGGTACGGACTTTTCCAAATGAAGTGTATTTAAGTATCTGGTGTGCACTGGTGAAGAAAGCTTTTTTGCATCAGTGACATAAAAGGTTCTTTCTCTGATCAACCTTTATCACACCATCTTCCTTCTAACAGTACCGGTCACTTGCTTCTCCTCCTCCATTGTCTCGCAACTTTGGCTTTGTAGTGGAGCTCAATTTTATTTCCCTTGATGTCGTGACACGACTAAGGAGTTTGTTACTCATGGGGTCGACCTGTGTGGAACATTATGACATCACAGTTACTTTTTTTGAGAATGGTGTCCCTAGGTAAACATATAAGATTTACGAGTTTGAAAGAAGTATTCAAACAACATGCTTAAATACCCATGGTAAGAGGGCCATAATCATCAATACATAAAAAGGTTTCCATTCAAATGTATGCATGTCAATCTCATTACACGTGGCGCGACTGCAGTAAGAGTGTTCGGGCGTATGCTAGATGATCCCTCCCACATATGGCGTGATTGCAGCAACAACATTTTATCATGATGGTGAGAAATCTCATGAGGGGTTGGG
>JAXQQM020084732.1:0-26563 GCA_034641835.2 Pinus albicaulis
ACATGTTGCAAAGGAAACGCTGTAAAGAAGTAACATAGGAAAGAGTAATATAGAGGGAAAAAATATGTGATATGTTATGTGATTTAACTGAATATTTAACTTATAAATATGAATTATTTTATTTAAAAAAAATTATAGATTTGAGAATTGTTTGGATAAAAAAATTGGTTTCACAACCTCCTCCAAAAGGATAATATTTGGAGATTTAGTTTCATAAGGGCAATATTGGAGAAGTAATTTGTGTTTTGCCACATCAAAAGCGAAGTTGATAGTTGAATACTTCTCAAGTGGCTTCAATTCCATCAAAATGTAGTTCAAGGGGAAACCTCATCCAAATAGAGAAGATTTGAAGTTGGTAGTTGATTTCTATCAGAGAAGTATAATTTCTAAATGATAATAATTATGTTTCTATGTAAATAGGGAATGATCAAGACAAGGTTTCAGCCACAAAAAGTATTCGTGAGCAACAACTAATAAACACCAAGGAGTGTCTTGATGCTCCAATAACATTATGCAACGTACATCTGAATTAAATTCATCATTTGACAATTGAAATTAGGCAATGCACCTCGAAAAGTAATTTCATAATAAGACAATGAAATTATGCAAACTCTAGATCCCTTCAGGGAGATTAGTTTGGAAGGTCCCTTCAGAGAGATTAGTTTGGAAGGTGCCCTAGCTCAGTGAGATCCTCGTGAGTAAAATTGTATGGAAAGATCAAGATTACTGAAAATTTGTACCCAACTAGTGTGAACTCCCAAACCATAGTAAGGTCATGGATGCCTAAGAAACAAAAAGTTAAGTTTAAGTTTGAACCCCCAGCTTCACTACTTGATAAAGAGGTCATGTATTGGTCATGCAAAATTCATAACCCTAAAAATCAATGTTCCAAACTCATGGATAATGCTCCATAGCAAATTAACCCCTATAGAGGACATTAAACTAGAGTAAAAGCATATCACTTTCAAAGGACATCGGTCGAATCCATGTATGCAATGTCATCTATCAACATATGATCAACACTTACAATATCTTATCTTCCTCCCACCGACCAGACTTTGAGATCCATGCATAGCTTTATATATGTCAGGCACTTTTTCTGCGTTCACCCAATTTTTCAACATCTTTCACTTCTGAGGTGCATGGAATTTATATATTTCCCATTATAAAGTTTGGCTTCTCAAGAGACTACCTTTAACTGAAGGAGTTCAACCCAATTAGCATATAAATAATTCCTTATTCTTACAAATAATTCCACCACAGACACATAAAAACTTTGTTGCAATTCTTGGAGGAGAGTCTTCTCATATAATAAAGAACATCAAAATTCAGCAAAACATCAAATGCATGACATTCAGGTACAGATTAGGAGATAAATACTCTACAAATCACCTTCCAGAGGATAATTGGTGGCTACGCAAGATTATTTCCTGTGCACACTCCTTGGGATTTTCATAGCATAATTCTGCTCAACCTCATTAAATGGGTATGATAAGGAAACCTGTGGGTAAAAGGATTCTTAATTGACTAGAAAATAAACCTCTAATTAGTAGAAGGGAAGTACTTTTGGCAACTTGTCACCCGATATGCAAATTTATCTTCTTAGTCTAGGAACTACCCCCTATTCATCACCTCTAGGTGAATACCTTTGGACTGCATAAACCAAAAATTACCTTGTGAACCAGAAAAAAACATCATACCAGTGAAATACATAGCTGAAGCCTAGAAACATGCTGATTGAGCATTGCTTGAAACATTTTAACAAAGACGAATTGAACTAAACAAGATCACACAGGGATTGGTGGAAGATTTAAAAACATTAATAAACATTAAACATGGTCAAAAAAACCAATACAAAGCAGTTCTGATATAATACTATCAGAACAAAAGAAATTCTGAATATAATATTATCTGAACAAAAGCAATTCTGTTATAATTGCTGCCACATCGGTTTCTTTAATTTGTACAAACCAGATAATGAGTACAAAAACTGTGCCAAAAAACATTATATCGAAAGTAATGGAAGGAGGTGATTAAAACTGAGTCTTCTTGACGAAGACAAGGTGTGTTATGTTCCCAAGCTACTTAGGAGTACCCACAGTAGTGGGGGCATGTAAGCATTCAGATGACGGTTCCCAATGCAAGAACGCCGCGCAGGTATAACAATCATGTGAACATCTCCTCCTGCACTCTTCGCTTTCTGTTTCGCCAATTGGATTGACATTTACATATTGGCTGGAGAGATGCTGAGGTCCCACCAGCTTATAGAAATCCACAAAAGAGTTGGAAGATGCATCTTTACAGTCAACAACGGAGGGTAGACCGCAGTTATGAGATCCTTTGAAGCTATCGGTTTGAGCACAGGTCACACATTGACACCTTCTAGAAACAACCCCTAATTCTCCAGTTTTTTTTGAAGATCACACTCAGGCACTCCTCGCCAACAGCCAAATCACTGGAATGTGATATCCCACTTATTCAACTCCGTATCGGGCGAGTATGTGTACATTTTTAGATCTCCATCGAACTCCAGTCTGAGAAAGGACAGAGTCATATTAAATCTGGGTGTGTTGAAACCATAGAAGGCCGTGTTGGTTTCTTCAGAAGTCCGGTTTCAGAGTTCTGTTGTCCTAAACTCTGGCCACACAGTCAAGTTGGTCAATCTCATCTTGATCATCTGACGATACCCATTCTCTACTTGACAGCACTCAGGAAAGTTATGCTACTTACCGGCTTCTTGCAGGTGTGCGTGATGGCATAGATGTCCCTTGGACCCCCCTCGTAAAAGCTGAGAGTCCAGATTGGGGGAAGGTTGGGCGCATACAGAGCGAGTCCTCCGGCTTCAATTGCAAGACTATAAGGTCCTTCAGATCCGTCCTTATTCGACACGCGGCTGACCAGTTTCTTCACCCCTCCAATGTTTAGTGATTGTCCGACTAATAGGCTATCGGTCGCATGATCGAAACTCTGCCACACCGATTTCTTTAATTTGTCATAGAGCACCAGGTTGTCGTTGTTTCGGAGTTCGATTCCCACAACGCCCTTGTTGGAAGTGTTTGTGGACCAAACCACGCGCCCATCTACATCTGAAAGGAGGAGGTTTCCGTCGGTGCCGTATTTGAGAATGGCATTCTCTTGGACAAGATCGTTTCTGTTTGCAGTCCACACAATCCTCCTGGTTTCCGCTTGTTCGGAATAGCCCATCGCAATGCCCAGAGCATAGGCATCGGGTGTGGTGTTGCAGAAGACTAACTGGAAGATACCATTCGGAGATGTCAGTGGAACCGCTCTGTAGTTAGCATCGTATTCCATATCATAACCTCTCAGCTTTCCTGAGTTTACAAAATAGAAGGTTCCACTCACACTGCCAGCTGCTAGCAGAAGCCAGATTACAGAAAGGAGAAAATGCGAAGACAACAATTTGGATAGCTAAAGATCGACCCTTAAAACCCGTAACTGCCAAGATAAACCAACATTCAGTTCAAGCAACTAAAATAACGTCGGAATTAAACAATTATGATGGTTGTTGTAAAGATGACCTACTTCACGTTGTGATTGTTGTATATCCCCATGCAAAGCATGAGCATTTTGCAAAGATCCGGCTAAGTTCAGATCCGTCATTCTTTGTCTCAAGTAGAAACAATCACACTTCCCCCACTTTCCCACTTCCCCCACTTTGCATAAATAGATAAGCAACTACCTTGAGATCTAACATAAAATGAGATTTCCCTAGAATACTACACTAAGAGCAGCTACTGAGTGTATCCCCTGTTTGGACTGGGTATACTCTGTTTCTGATTATATATATCAATGTGCTTTGATTTGTAACGCTATTTCCGATTCAACACAAAGTTACGTTGCAGGAGCTACTGAATCAAAGGAATATCGTGGTGCATCTGAATATCATTGGGTTAGTTTTAATTACACCAAATAAAGGAAGTAACTATAGCTTATGATCAGTATCAATAAGAATACATGAGCTATGATTTGAGCACAATTGCTGTATATTCTAAGTTGCAACACGACATTGTGTTTTGGACATTAGGCTAGTTCCCATCACACCAAATAAATGCAGTGAGCTAACCATCATGATTTTCTTCACAAAGATTGTAAAGAAAATCTGAAGACAACAATTTGGATAGCTAAGATCAACCGTGGTGTTGCAGACGACTAGCTGGAAGATACCATTCGGAATGTCAGATATCTATCTCTGTAGTGAGCATTGTATAAAATATCATAACCTCTCGGCTTTCTCGAGTTTACAGTAGAGGTTCCACTCCTGCTGTGATTTGCTAGCGAAGAAGCCGAATACAGAAAGGAGAAACAAATTTGAAGCCATAATTAGCTGATATTTCTAATACACCAGAGAATTCTCTCTTCTTCTTCTGTGTCTGATTTTTTAATACATCATCCTCTGATTGCTTGAAATGATGCTTTGCACCATGACACAAACGGTGGAACAGGAAATTTAACAAATCTCATCAAATATTTACTGTGGAAAAGTTCGTCCACTTCATTGTAGTTTTTAACTTTTGAAGAAGATTTAAGATGAACAGGAAATTCTTAATTTATCAAGTCTTCTTTGGAATATCACGGACATCTAGTTTTGAATGGGTAAAACTCGATTTTGATTTCTCTATATTTTGCAGACTCGTTTTCTTTTTTCTGTTATCCTCAATAATGATGATAGTAATTTTGGAAGGAGCCAGGGGAGTTCAAAGATCCTTCCAGAAACAGAAGAGATCGAGAGGATGTGAAGAGCTAAGAAGGTGTGAAAGCAAGGTAAGGAAATAGAGAAATGTGACACTTAATTGTAGGAGAAAGTTTGTTGATCACGGAGGCATGAGAACAATTTTTGCACCACACAGAGTAGGATGGTCAAGAATTACAATAATTTAAACCCTTTTGAAATTACGTTGTTAACATGGTCAAGAATTTAATTGGCAATATGAATGTGCAAAAGCATCAAGATAACGAGCAAGGCAAGCAGTAAACTCATTTGTAGAAGTTTTTCTCTTTGAGCAAAAACAAGAACAGTTTCAACAGTACTCAGATAAGGATGGCCAGGAAGTACAATAACTAAATCCATCTGAGATTGTATTATCTATGTGGTCAAGAATTTGATTGGCCAGTAAGTCAACCTTGCTGTTTAAAGGAGGACCCTTGGTGTGAAAAAGGTATTGATGGGAGATCTTTAAAGGTTGACAGAGGGAAAAATGTCGTGCTGAAGAATACAGGCTACAACGAAATTAAAAATAGTAGACTTTTGAACAATTGAGAGAGAATCAACTGAGAGAGACAACAACAATTAGACAAGTCAGTCCTCACTCCTTGCAAATTGCTTGCTTGAGAAGAAGATAAGAATAAATGAGCCATGATTTGAGCACAATTGTTGTATATTGTAAGTTGAAACACGAAATTGTGTTTTGGACATTAGGCTAGTTCCCATCACACCAAATAAATTCAGTGAGCTAACCATCATGATTTGCTTCACAAATATTGTAAAGAAAATCTAAAGACAACAATTTGGATAGCTAAGATCAACCCTTAAAACCCTCGCTTCTAATAATTACCAACATTCAGTTCAAGCAACTAAAATAACGTCAAAATTAAGAACAGCAAATTATGATGGTTGTTGTTAAGATGACCTACTTCATGTTGTGATTGTTATATATCCCCATGCAAAGCATGAGAATTTTGCAAAGATCTAGCTAGTTCAGATCCATCATTCTTTGTCTCAGTAAAAACAATCACACTTCCCCCACTGCATAAATAGATAAGCAAATACCTTCAGATCTAACATAAAAATGAGATTTCCCTAGAATACTACACTGAAGGCAACTACTCAGAGTGTATCCCCTGTTTGGACTGGGTATACTCTGTTTCTGATTATATATATCAATGTGCTTTGATTTGTAACGCTATTTCCGATTCAACACAAAGTTACGTTGCAGGAGCTACTGAATCAAAGGAATATCGTGGTGCATCTGAATATCATTGGGTTAGTTTCATTACACCAAATAAAGGAAGTAACTGCAGCTTATGATCAGTATCAATAAGAATACATGAGCTATGATTTGAGCACAATTGTTGTATATTCTAAGTTGTAACACGACATTGTGTTTTGGACATTAGGCTAGTTCCCATCACACCAAATAAATGCAGTGAGCTAACCATCATGATTTTCTTCACAAATATTGTAAATAAAATCTGAAGACAACAATTTGGATAGCTAAGATCAGCCGGTGTGGTGTTGTAGAAGACTAACTGGAAGATACCATTCCGAGATGTCAATGGAACCGCTCTATAGTTAGCATCGTATTCCATATCATAACCTCTCAGCTTTCCTGAGTTTACAAAATAGAAGGTTCCACTCACACTGCCAGTTGCTAGCAGAAGCCAGAATACAGAAAGGAGAAACAAATTTGAAGCCATAATTAGCTGATATTTCTAATACACCAGAGAATTCTCTCTTCTTCTTCTGTGTCTGATTTTTTAATACAACATCCTCTGATTGCTTGAAGTGACACAAACTGATTGCTTGAAATGATGCTTTGCACCATGACACAAACGGTGGAACAGGAAATTTAACAAATCTCATTAAATATTTACTGTGAAAAAGTTCGTCCACTTCATTGTAGTTTTTAACTTTTGAAGAAGATTTAAGATGAACAGGAAATTCTTAATTTATCAAGTCTTCTTTGGAATATCACGGACATCTAGTTTTGAATGGGTAAAACTCGATTTTGATTTCTCTATATTTTGCAGACTCGTTTTCTTTTTTCTGTTATCCTCAATAATGATGATAGTAATTTTGGAAGGAGCCAGGGGAGTTCAAAGATCCTTCCAGAAACAGAAGAGATCGAGAGGATGTGAAGAGCTAAGAAGGTGTGAAAGCAAGGTAAGGAAATAGAGAAATGTGACACTTAATTGTAGGAGAAAGTTTGTTGATCACGGAGGCATGAGAACAATTTTTGCACCACACAGAGTAGGATGGTCAAGAATTACAATAATTTAAACCCTTTTGAAATTACGTTGTTAACATGGTCAAGAATTTAATTGGCAATATGAATGTGCAAAAGCATCAAGATAACGAGCAAGGCAAGCGGTAAACTCATTTGTAGAAGTTTTTCTCTTTGAGCAAAAACAAGAACAGTTTCACGAGTATTCGAGATAAGGATGGCAGGGAAGTAGAATACTACACTAAAGGTAACTACTCAGAGTGTATACCCTATTTGGACTGGGTATACTCTGTTTATGATTATATATATCACTATGGTTTGATTCATAATGCTATTGCTGATTCAACACAAATTTACATTGCAAGAGCTACTGAATCAAAGGAATATCGTGGTGCATCTGAATAATGAAAAACGAGGTAAATGGATCAGAAAAAAGACTTACCTGCAGTAAAAAACTGGCAGTTGTATTGCATTCACTCGTGGGAACGACCTCTAGGGTTCTTCTTCTTGTCCTGTTTAGCCACCTTGGGCGTAGCCCTCTAACTTTCCCTGCTCAGGCAAGGGAACCATGAACCTTACCTGCACCCAATTGGTAGACAGCGTAAGGATGAAAAAAGAAAACTAAATGAGATGACATTAGAAATTTTCCACTTACTGATTGTGATGAAGCAATTTCAATGGATGAAAGTTCTGAGCAGTTTCTCCTTAAAACGAATTGACCAAATCTCCCAGGCAGTTTCTTAGAATAGACTGAGGTTCTTTGGAGCAGAGCGAAGCACCTGGAGCAGATCAAAGACCCCTGGTTAAAACTTCCACGAAGATCATCTTGCAGCAGAAGGGAAACCATCCAAGGCAAGTAGAAATACTCCTGGAGTTCAACGATTATAATTTTTGCAGGCAGAATTGAAGGATGGGGGCAACATTAACCTTTCTATGGCTGTAGATTGCACAAGAGATTTCTTGTTGGTCTTAACCCCCACTGAGGCTAGACGGAGGTCTGAAGTAGGCCGAGGCTACTGAACCAAACGTAGAAAAGATATGAGGAGTCCTGAGAAAATTCAAGAACGAACCAAAGCCAAGTAACCTCTTAGATCCCTGGCTCTACATTCAAAGTTCAACCTTCCTGATTTCTCCTCTCTCGGCTCACATGGAATTGCCCAGGCTGTCCATTATTTCTCATCAGCTCACTCCTCATCCGTGGCCTTTAATTCGTTTTCAAAACTGAATAATAACAGTAATCAATCAAAGGTTGAAATCATTTGAATCGTCTAACATGAACATCAACGGTACATAATGGTACAGGTGGTACTTTAGGTAAGTTGTTTTCAAATAAGAACGCCTACCGAGCGTAATTAAGCATTTAAGAACACCTGGCATTACTTTTTTTTTTTTTGAAAGGAAGGCATGTAAACTTAAACATTCGTTAACATCTGGTGTTTAAAGTTTTTAAATAGTGTACAGAGTTTTCCACATGGTGAAAGCTTCACACAAGTCTAGTAAAAAATTTTAAGGTTTATTTCTTAGTATGGGTTGCGGTGTTAAGGTGAAAATGTGAAGTTGGGTTACACTTTTTGCCCTTTTTGGAGAAAAAAAATTCATTTTTTTTCGATTCTTCAACTTTCTACAAACTATAACAATTTTTCTGTTTAGAATTTCATTTTGCGATAAAAATAAAAGTTGTCAGAAATTTTGTTAGCTTTCTATTACTTATTTTTTGGAATTTTTTTATGCACATTTGATATGTCAACTTAGCGTTTCTTTGAGTGTGTGTTTTTAACAATAAAAGGATTCATAAGAAGTCATGTTAATACGCAATGTTGTATTCTTTGAAAATTTGTGTTTTTCAGGAAAAAAAATAAAAAAATAAAAAATATATGTTACAATAATGTAAACAAAGTATACTTCGGTTTCATCATATTTACAAAGCCAATGGATGCATATCATAATTACTAGAATTTTTTGAACTGGTCCAATATAAAAAAACTGCATATTTTGAGTATGTTTCGTGACGCAAGAAATTTCTTAACATATAAGTTATAAACTAAAAATCTAAAAGCTACCCATTAGAGACGACGGACCAATGTAATGCCCCATAATTTTTTCAATTTTTTTTACAATGTATTTTGGGAGATACAGAATTTTGATTTCACTAAATCACAATGACCCTCGAGAATTGTTTGCACCCATTTTATTACAAAATTAATTAAAAATAGTAAATATTTATGAAATTCCATAAAAGTTATATTTCCTGAAAGTAGATTCAATTCTGAAAATGGTTGTCTTGGTTCTGACAGTTAATTCAGAATTTTTCATGGAGTTTAATCAGTCCAAAGTTGCAGAAACGTATTCAGAGCTCGAACCTACGTAATTGGTGACGCGTTAGTTACGTCGAACTTTTCTACAAAGTTCGGCCGAACTAGTTTTTGTGAAAACGAGTCGTTAAGTCTCACTCCTTAATAGTTCGGCCGAATTTTTTTCCAAGTTAGGCCGAACCTTTTTTCAAAGTTCGGCCGAACTTCTGCCTACTTTTACGTCGGCCGGAAAATTTCATGGAGCCCCTCCAAAAAAACATTTCGTGGCAATATAAATTGCCACGAAATCATTCATCATTTTCGCACATTTCACACATTTGTTCTAATTTTACAAAGGTCTTGGTTTGGGTTTAAAGACTTTTCTTGGAGATTTGAGTTTAAGGACTTTTTTTGGAAGACATTTGTTGGAGGCGGTCTGATTTTGCAAAGAATTGTTTTGAGTTTAAGGAATTTTCTTGGACGTACATTCAAAGGACATTTCTTGGAGGTATGCGATACATTTTTTTGATGTTTTTTGTTCTTCATTTTTTTTAAAGTATAGATTTGGGCTTAATTTCGAATTTTTAGAGTACGTGTTTTGAGTTGAAGTAAATCTTTTGAGCTTCGTTTCATTTTTATAGGACATTTTTTTCTCGGATGTTTTAAAGTTAGTGTTTTGGATTAGAGTATGTATTTTTTGCAAAAATTTTAAAATGAGTTTTTTTTAAATTAAATCTTTTGTGATGTTTTTTCTAATTGAGTTATTGTCTAAATTTTTGAAGGAATTTTTTGAACTTCATACTCTATTATCCTGGGAAATCGAAGGAATTGTGCGAGAAAATATAATCGAAAAAGAGACCCCGAGGAACGTAGAGAAGAAACGAGACAATCTCGCAAAAGAAAGATAGAAGCACTCTCAAATATTGAAGGGGAAAATCAACCTCAACTAGAAATTGAAGCAGGTATGTAACTGTAAATATTATAATCTATTGATATATTTAAAATTTTCCTAGTGTAAAATGTGAAGCTTAATTTTTATTTGATGAATTAATTCAAGAAAAATATTTTGCAATGTAAACAGAGAGAAATATTCCTCAAAACATTGATGATGAGATACAAAATTTTGAAAGAGAAAGTGAAAGATATATTGAACGAGTGATTGAAGATGGTGAAAATATTGAAATAAATTCAAGTGAAGAAATTGAATCACAAGGTATGTATATATATATATATATATATATTGAATACATGCACATATTATTGAAATTATACATATATTTATTAATTTAGTTATTTGTTGAACATGTAAACTTATTATGTACTATTGATTCGAATATGTACAGATGAAATCAGTGTCAATGATGAGATGTTAGAAAACGTTGACAGTCACACATATGGAGATAAAAAACCTGACCATTATATACGATATCGTGTTAACCACATTTTTGAAACATATTTCATAAATGAGCAGGTAACAGTTCAAGCTCAAATGTTGAAAGGTCTCCTATCCTTAATGAAATTTAAAGAAGCTATGACACTACTGGGTATTCGAAAATCAACCAAAGACAACAAAAAAATGAAGGAAAATGTGATACAAAATATAAGTAGTGTTATAAATTCAATTAGGAGATCTAGACAGAAAAATGTTTCAATAATACGTAGAGGAATACATATGGCAATGGTTTCATCAAGTACTAAATAGAATCGTTTGGTAACATCTATGGCACGAGCATTAGGAACCTCGCAAAAAACTTTACATAAACATCGGAAATTTCGGCTGCAAATAGATGTAAATGATGAACTCGCTTGTTGGAGAGCTATTTGTAGGAAACCATACAAAGATAGACTTGGAGAAAATGTTAAAAAAATAACATATGAATATTGGAAGAACAATTTGCGTGCTTCGCCAACAGCAAAGCATGTGATGCGAAGAAGAATAGCACGAAATCAGTACGAAGAACATGAAAATATTTCTTGGAAACCACTTAGATAAAGTTATTCAACAAGTTCAAATAAGAGAATCGTTGCAAACAATCAGAACAAGGTGTGAAGTTGCAAGCAATCAGAACAAGCTTTGGCTAAAGAGATAGATATAACGCTAGTTTTTAGTCCATTGGGCTATGGAGTCATAATAGGGTTTAATTGAAACAACAAAGTTCAAGAGTGGTCCATGAAAGTGTCGCCATTGCGACGTTTGGAGGAAGACGTCGCACTGGCGACACTATGGCCCAACGCGTCACTATTGCGACGACTACAAGTGCGACACAATGTCTAAGTGTCGTAATTGCGACGTTTGGAGGCCTTCGTTGCAATAGCGACACCTTTTCTGCCGTCGGTATAACGACACTTATATGCACGCTAAATACAAAAACGAAACTTATATGCATGCTACATAAAAATGATTTTATTGTTTCGTATCCGTCGCAATAGCTATATTAACGTCTGATATCACGCGCGCATCCGCCCTTCGCTCTTGCAAAACAACATTCGCCCTCAGCTCTTGCAGAACATAATTTTCCCTCAGCATTCGCCCTCAGCGTTTGCCCTCAGCTCTTGCAGAACAGAATTTTCCCTTAGCATTCGCCCTCAGCGTTCGCCCTCAGCTCTTGCAGAACAGCATTCACCCTCAGCTCTTGCAAAATGGTAAGTTCTTACTGCAGGCCCTTCCTCCTATAGTAGGGTTGACTCTATTTGGGTTTTTTTGGTCAATTCCATTGGATTGTGTTAGGTTGTAGGGTTCTCTCTAGATGTCAAGAATCAAGATTCAATACCCTCTATGATTTTCATCACCCAATACAAGATTTAAATTTTTCCCAAAGAAACGCTTATTAATTTGGCAGCCATTATTTCTCCCTGCTTTAAAAACCCTACATTTAAATGAAAACAAGCATTGCATTTCAACTACAAAAATCTATTAGTGTTCAAATGTACATGTGTGCTACATTAACGTCGGATATCACGCGCGCATTCGCCCTCCGCTCTTGCAGAACATCATTCGCCCTCAGCATTCGCCCTGAGCTCTTGCAGAACAACATTCGCCCTCAGCTCTTGCAGAACAGCATTGGCCCTCAACTCTTGCAGAACAGCATTGTCCCTCAGCTCTTGCAAAATGGTAAGTTCTTACTGCAGGCCCTTCCTCCTATAGAGGGTTGACCCTACAGCCTAACCAAATAGCTCCACTTGAGAAAACTTTTCATAATCTTGGGGCTGGATATACTGCAGAGCAAACAATTGTAGTTATCATTCATGCTCCAATATATTAATATAATTTTTACATTGAACTGAAGAAAGGGAAACAAGAAAATGCTAGCCATCATACAATGCTTTGACATAAGAGTTTTGAGTGACATACTTGAAAAAGAACTCATCCACTGATATTTATAATCATTTGAGTTATTCAAGTTAAACACAATGTCAAGAATCAAGATTCAATACCCTCTATTATCTTCATCACCCAATACAAGATTTAAATTTTTCCCAAAGAAACGCTTATTAAATTGGCAACCATTATTTCTCCCTGCTTTAAAAACCCTACATTTAAATGAAAACAAGCACTGCATTTCAACTACAAAAATATATTAGTGTTCAAGTGTACATGTGTGCATCACTTGTGTAGGGTATTCCTTTTCCACTTTCACATTATCCAAGAATGTGTGCAGTATAGTTCATATTTTTTATGATTTAGATTATCTTGAAAAAGGAAAGGTAAATTATTTCCCATGGAAAAAGAAGGTTTTCCCTTTTTACTACTGGAAATGGTACAACAAAGTTCCATTTCTACCCGAAACTCCTATGAAACAGAAACCAAATAAAGGCCATGTCCTTAATGGACATCATTTGGCTTTGAAAATGGCCATTGCACTGTGTTGTTTCTTATATTACATCACGATAGTTTCTTAGGTCATTTCTTGTTTCTTGAGATGAAAAACAACCAAAGAAATCGTGAATATCCTTTCAAGAAATAAATGACCATTTCTCAATCATATCTCAACTATTTTTTATTTTATTCAGTGGTTGCTTACTTTGAGAGAAATTTGACACTTTTATAAGGAATATAACATAAAAACACAAAATGGGAAGGAATTGATGATGTAGATGACCTTTAGTTGTTGTCAATTAAGAATTGATAATACATGATGCATGTTCTGTACTACAAACTAGATTCCTTCTTGGAGTTAGGACACAGAGTATTGAATCAAAGTTGTAGTTTCTAACTTCTTCTATTGGTTCATCAATCTTGAAATTCAGACATTGCATGTCTTCATTGCTTCATGTTTGAATAATTTGAATTATATCGTACAATAGGAAATTAGGAATTATGATTATTATTACTTTATGGATCTGTTAAGTTACTTTTAAGTTTGCATGGTTTAGTGTGAAATTATTCTAGTCCCAAAACACATATAATCAAGGAATTATAACGTGATTTCAAACATTAAATATCAACAAAATCGTTTAAAGGATATTGAAAGGAAAAAGGTGATGGAAGATAAAAAGTGCCTTACTTAAATGCTCTAAGGATTTTTCAATAGTTGCTCCAAAAGCTTCACTTCAAGGCCCTTCAAGATCGTCTCCAACAATGCTATACCATCAGCTTCAACAATGTTGCTCCAAAATGTCCTCAAGGTATTCACAACAAGTTTACTAGAAGTTGCTCCAACAATATATTCAATAAGGTCTTCATTGTCAACTCGTCTCTTGTTTGGGTGCCTTAATGTGCAATGACATGTTTCCAGGACTGAATTCAATGCAAGGCATATTTGAAACTCTAACTTTGTCGTCCGGTGTCTTATTAGAAATTATTTCAGTTTTCATTTTGTGTTTTTAAGTTAGATATTGTTTTCAAGTTTTTACATTTATAATTTTATTTCAATGTGGCAGACTGATGAGAGCAGTGCAGGAACAACCCAGAGACGGGATGATCGCGAAAAGAGGCCAGCGGAAGAACATGTAAAGTGCCAGCATTGCTCTATCTTCAAGTATTTTAGTTATTTACATAATTGAAATAATATTAATTTTGTTCAAATATGCAGACACCTAGCCATGGTACACCTGATGATTCCCTCTTTGAGGAAGAGCTTTCTTCATCCCTATCTCCAGTGTTCTTGTTGCGAAAAAAGGCACGAGATGCAAGGTCGGAATTTAATACTTCGATAGACGCACCTCAAACACCTGAAACATAAGAGAGGATAAAAAAACTTATGAGCCAGCTAGAAACATATCAGGTAATAATTAAAAGTCAAAAGGATATTTTTTTTGTTCTGCATGAGATGAATTGTGATAGTTTGATTTTTAATTTTTACATTGACTAAACTAACAAAAAGTTCTTTTGTATGTAGCATTTTCTAGCACTTGCTGAATCCGGTGTTGGTGGTAGTGGGACACAAGGGCAAGAGATTGCCCAACAACCCTCTTGTACACCTTCTACTCCTTTAGGTGCCAGGCAAGAAACACACCCTGCCCAAGCAGACACCCAGCCAACCGCTGAACGTGTTGGCAATGATGAGGCTGATATGGCCAACTACATTATTGCGTTTCCTCGAGCTACACGTGTCAGCTCCACAGGGACCATTAATGGCACGTTGTTGGTGAACGATGAGGGTGTCCCTATAAAGTATGTACAACTCCCAGGTAAATTTTAATATTTTAACTATTTCATGTACTTTATCTAAAACATATTTATCATGATTTTTATTTTTAAATTAATGATAATATTTTTTTTTTCTGTGTAGGAAACAATGAGTTCTACAGGTTTTTGGAGAGCCATGCGTTGGTAATTTTTGGCCCAACCATACGCACAAGGTGGAATTCCCAGAATTCCAACCTGAAAAAAGAACTTCTAGATTATCTAGAAACCCTTTTTGGGGTCGGCACATTTGACAGAACAACGGTGGCTCGGGTAGCCGGAAAATATTTGAAATATACCAGGGACACCTATAGGACGCAATTTCAATTTAACCCTAGATACGAGCGTCCTCTCACAGTTCCAGAGAGTGAGTGGAGAGCACTCATCCATGACGAAAAAGAGAAAAGGGCAAAGAAAGAAGGAAAAATGCCAACTGGACCCGCAAGGTAAATTACAACTTTAATTCAATAGCTTTAATTTTCTTTATGTCTAAAATAAAAGTGTGCTACGTCATATCTGACTTCAATCTTTTGATGCTAGGTTGCCTGACACCTCAAATGCAACCAAAGCTAGGATTGAGAAAAAGGGCCATCACAAGCTAGGCCAGGGTGGCTACTTGAAATTAGCTGCAAGAATTGTAATTAAGTAGCTAAACATCTTATAATTAATTGTATCGCCTTCCAAATTTTTTGTAATCCTATCAAATATGATTAAAAATACACAATCATATGTAATGTAGGGTGTTGACTTCGGAACAGAAACTACAGAGGAAGATAAAAATATCGCTTTCCATTTTGGCTATCAAGCCGTAGTTGAACGTTGCATAAGCTTGGGGCAGGTCCCAAGATCCAGAATGCCTGATAAGGTAAAACATTAACCTTTCAATATGTTTGTTTTCATCCATAAATTTAATGTCTAACAACTTTGTTTAAATCAAGGGAGCAACACTACCGACGATGCAAATAACCCAGTTTTAGAGCCAAATGTAGATGATCCTCACGTGCAACCTGATCATTGTAGTAGGGACCAGGCCGACAATGCTACTATCAGTGAGGGCCGTGACGGTAATTAATTTCCACTTATAATTTTTTCAAATTATACCTTGATGGTTGTCCTTATAACGTTTTTTGTTTAAATGACAGAGAATGTTTCCCTTGAGGATCTTACCACCAGAGAGGAAGATAGGGCAACAGTCCCAACGGTGACAACTGGTGCACCAGGTAAATAATCTCATTGCAATTTTTTTAATTAATATTACCGAACTAGTTCAATGATATTTAAAAACCGACAATTAAAATTTAATATTATCTGTTTTTGTAGGCGATGCCCCGTCACTGGATGAGACCAGACATCGTGACTACGCAACTAGGTCAGCGGCGACAACTGGTGCACCAGGTAAATAATCTCATTGCAATTTTTTTTATTAATATAACCGAACTAGTTCAATGATATTTAAAAACTGATAATTAAAATTTAATTATTATCTGTTTTTGGAGGCGATGCCCCGTCACTGGATGAGACCAGACATCGTGACAATGCAACTAGGTCAGCGACGACAACTGGTGCACCAGGTAAATAATCTCATTACAATTTTTTTTATTAATATTACCGAACTAGTTCAATGATATTTAAAAACTGACAATTAAAATTTAATATTATCTGTTTTTGTAGGCAATGCCCTGTCACTGGATGAGACCAGACATCATGACAACGCAACTAGGTCAGCGGCGACAACTGGTGCACCAGGTAAATAATCTCATTGCAATTTTTTTTATTAATATTACCGAACTATTTCAATGATATTTAAAAACTAACAATTAAAATTTAATATTATCTGTTTTTGTAGGCGATGCCCCGTCACTGGATGAGACCAAACATCGTGACTACGCAACTAGGTCAGCGGCGACAACTGGTGCACCAGGTAAATAATCTCATTGCAATTTTTTTTATTAATATTACCGAACTAGTTCAATGATATTTAAAACTGACAATTAAAATTTAATATTATCTGTTTTTGTAGGCGATGCCCCGTCACTGGATGAGACCAGACATCGTGACTACGCAACTAGGTCAGCAGTGCGGGTCGAAAGGCACGAAACAGGAGCAAAGCATGATGATATTGATGATGTAATTAGGAGCTTTAAAAATAGGAATAAGAAAAAGAAAATTCGATAATGTAAAATATTGTATTATTATAAGACAAACGTTACCAATGACCATACTTGGAACGTTTTTTGCGTTATATAAAAAACTCATGTATCATACTATTTTTATGTCAAGCATTAATTGCAATGTTTCCTTGCGTACTTTTTGTTGAATTGTTTTTTTATTAGTTATTGAATATTTTTTTATGCTCATGAAAGTAAAAAATGAAATATATATTGGGTATTGGGGAATTGAGAGTGATGTGAGGGGGGGGGGAGGGGCCATAAGAGCTTCCACCTTCACGTGGTTGGCCCTGTTTAGTAGAGAATAATTTATTGGAGCGATTTAATCTTGGAGCAAACCACCCTCAATCTAGTGTAGCAACAAAAAAGTCAATGTTGACTTAGTTGCTACTCTTTCAGATCGTGGGAGGCTTGTTCCAAGTTCATGCGACTCCAATAAATTGTTCTTGAAACGAAGAGGAGCTTATTCGGGTATGTTTTGACATTTTCAACATATGTTCTAACATTATCATAAGAATTCATCTTAGAGTAAAAAATACTACATCAATTACTTGTATTTATTGTATAGATAATGATGGATTTTGATTGACTTGGCAGTGCAGGTACAAATCCTCTTGCATCATGAGCAATACAACTTGTCAACCAGGGTCATGTCCAGCATATTTTTGTTTGTGTGCTTGACCAGGTTCGTAATGTCACATTTGTAAGTTCCTTTACAGTTCATAATTCAATATTAAGCTTGTTCATGATTATTATCTAGGTTTTTTGTATGTGTTTTTTCATCTATTTGATTGTAAGCAACTCTGCATGTTTCCTGTTGTTCACTATGATTTCTCCCATTACCACTCCCAGGATGAATCCGACTTTGTTGTTACATAGGTTACTTTATTGTTACTATGATTTCTCCATTTACGATTTCATAGGTTACATCATGTAAAGTTGTCAATCTCAGGTTGGTGATGAGCTTTAGTTCTCCAGATTTCGGGCTTTTCTGATATTTTCTCCTCATGTCATTCCTGCATCACCTCGTTGTTTGAGCATGCCAATTGTCTACCACTTGTACCAATTGGCACATGTCAATCTCTGAGTGGTGCCACATTTCACCTATTTTCAGTGAGAGTTTAAGGTTTCTCTAACATAGCTTCAGAAATCCGATTCAGTGCCTGCTTGAATATCGTCACATAATACTCATGGTTTGGATTGATGAGCATGTTCTGAATGGTTGGTTGATTCATATGAACCACCCATATAGTCATCTTGAGATATTTCAGAAGTTTTCTCGGGTTTCCTTTTTCACCGTTTCTAGTGGGTGGGATGGTGTGGGGTGATCCATCAATACTGGTGCTCTTGTAGTAGGGAATTTGTTTTTGGGGATATAAAGGAGCATTTGATGTATATATCCCATTGGATGCATTCATATATGGGCACGAGAGGTCAAGAATTTAAATTAAAAATATGCAACCTCTAGCATGGAAACCTGAAGGCCGCGAGAGACACTGGTTAAAGATTGTTTTGTGGTGGCCTTAATATAGTCGTGATTTCTTTCTATTATCTTAATGCAAATATATAGTCCGGTCTCATTAAAATGAGGATTTTGGTTGTATTTCTCTTTGGTTGTTTCTCTCTTAATGCTCCAGAAGTTGCCAAAAGTTGCGATAGTTGTTTAGTTTTCCTGTTACAACTTAAAAGTGGTTTTTAGCAATGGGAGTCATGTTTTTTAAGGTTCATACTAATATGAAGATCTTGTAATTCTATATTCAAGATAAGAGAAGATGGCCTCTGCTTTGGGCAGTATGAAAACAATTGCCACATCTACCTCATTGGGTAACAATGGAAAGGGGAAGAAGTTGGGTGCAATGTTTGATAATTATGGCAGACAATTGTCTTCTCTTTCAGTTTTTTCACCCATTTCATTTAATCGCTCAAGCAGAAGAGGGACTCTGAGATTACGCGACAGAGAGAAGGTAGTTAATACAAGAGCTATGGAAAAGGAGTTGTACTTCAACAAGGATGGCTCAGTGACAAAAAAATTGCAGGTCAGAGAAAAAATTATGTTTAAAGGAAGGTCCCCCGCACGTGAAACTTCACTGCGGTGGATCTTTCCTTGTCCACTTATATTCGATTTTAATGTGTTATTTTAATTTTTCATGGAGGGTTGTTATTTTAGATGTGTGCTCTGGTTTTCTTTTTAACGTTGTATTAGTTCCCCCTCTTAAATGTCTTAGATTTGGTAGGCATAATTTGAAAACTCAAAGGTGAAAGGAAACATATTTGTTACCTAGTGGTCTAAAAGGAAAGGGTTATGGTTGAGTCAAATTTTATTTTTATTGACAGTGTAATGAAATGTATCTCAATGCTATGGTTTTGGCCTTTTTATTGGTTGAATTAGAGGACCCAGTTGAAAATATTGAGGCCAAGTAGGCTGGTTTCCTTTTTGCTGATGGTTTGGTGTATCTAATTGAATTAGTTGCCTAAGGTATTTTTGGTTGCAAACTCCTTTTCATTTTTCATACAGTATTGGCCTTGTGCAATACATTTGATTGTGTGGTCTTGTTAGATCTACAACATTTGTAGTTGTTTATTCTTATGGCCGAGGTGCATTTTTATTATGGAAATAGTTGATGCAATATTGTCATTTAATCCTTACTGCAGGGTAGCATGTTGAGAAGTTTCTTGTGAAACATTTGGTATTGAAAATGACACTTGATCCTATACAGCATCATGCACTTGACTTCAAAATTCATATTCAAAGTGTGCCAGACAATTCTTGAAAAATTTCAAATATTTATGTTGTTTTAAACCATTATCTTTTTCATGTATTGGATGCCGAAAATGTGAAAAAGACTTTGGTATGAAACCAACTGGTGAATAATTTCCAGCAAAACAACCACTTCCAAGACATGATTTAGAAGTAGAACATATGTACTTATGTAGCATAGAAATATATCCTTGATGCATTGTCAATGTTTGGCTAGGGTTATTTTTGGAGAAAATAACTCCTCATTCCTAGAATAGTGATCTTCAATACAAGTAAATGCCAGAGAAGAGAGATCATCGTGTGACGCAACAAAACTCAAATTGGACCCCTAAGGAGAGCTGGTGTGTCTACAATCGCTCTGTCAGCATTTTCCCCTGGTTTACCTTGTCCTTTTCCTCCAGCCTGGGTCTTCATTGACTTCTTCTTTCTTCGGGTTTATTTATCAAATTCGTAGAATTTGATAAATAAATACCATCCACAATGGTTGGACTTTAATTTATATTCCCGACTTTATATTATCTCCAAGCCTTATAACCAATGTTTAACTTTCAACACTTTGCATTTATACTCCACGTTTCTTTTTAAATAAATAACTTGTAATGAACTTTCGGCTCTATATTTCACCACCCAGCCTTACAACAATCACGCTCCAGACTTATGCTAATTATCCGCTAATCGTTTAATTAAACAATTTCATTATACTCCGGCCCCACCTATATATATCAATAACCAATCAAACACTCGTATCGTACTTGGCTATCCTCCGCACACCTTAGTTAACCTCCGGGCAAGTTCAACGTGCGACCACCGTCCGATGGCCCTTCTCCAAATCAACGACTCTTGGAAATTTCGCTCGGCTTCCAACGTCGGGCTTTAACGTGCGATGGCGCGGGTTAAACGGTGGTTTTCCGGGGGTCACTTCGCCACGTGTCGCTTTCCCTATGGAATCGCTCGCGAATAGGAAATACCGCCTACTCCGCAAAAGCGGTGCGATATGGGCAACCCGCTTTTGTGATTCCACTCGTGGTTTTGGTACAGGCTTGACCACGGGTGCAAGTCTGGTTCCGCTTTCCTTTTTTTTGTTAACTCATGTCCAATCCTCGGGTCAGGTTCCGAAAGCACAACAATCTTGTCTCTTTATTAAGCGGGATTTTTATATTTGAACAGTGTTCACGACCCCGGTTCTCTTAAGTCGAGCCTGCCGGACTTCAAACGACGATAAACCATAATTCAAACCAAATTTGCGTTCCAAAATAGCCTGCTGACGTCGGCCAATTTTGTGACGCGAAAACCAAATGAATTCCGCCCTAATATTTTTCGGGTCCGAAGTTGGCTGGCGTACGGAGGGAGAGTTGTGACGCGAATTTCTTATCAAATTCGCCCTAATCTTTTTCGGTCATTTTCATTGTTCCCCGCCACCCTTTTGACTTTGTAAATAAAACAAATTGCGTATGCGTCATTTTCATTGTTCCGTGCGCTAGCCAGTCTTCCATGCAACAAAATTCAAAAACCAACTGTTAACGCTTGCTGACCGTTACCTTGCTGAAGAGAATTGAAGCCAAGTATTTCAGGGTTCTTCTGTCATAACCAGCGCCTGTTTAAACACGTTTCATTTCCCGTAAATAGGTATTTATTCCAATTCCCCGCTAAACTCTCTAAAAAAATCCTGGTTTTAGTTTTAATTCTGCACTAAGGTCTGAAAAGAAGTTCAGTTTGGTCTTTTTCGTTCCCAGAACTGCAATTATATTCCCAAAACTGGTAATTGTGCCCCTTTTCCACAAAAACCCCGAAATTCCATTTCTGAATCCACAAGAACCAGAAATGAAAGTTCCTGTAGCTCTGAATGTTGTGCCCATCAATGCCCCTCACAAGGACTTGGATTATTTGCCTTTAGCCGATATGGATTTTCAAATTAAGGACTTGCGTCTCAGTGAGAATCCTCTTCGAATATTTTGCTGCTGCAGAGACAATTATTTGAATGGTTCTGACATCTTTGGACTTTGGGAATCAAATCTTCCTATGTACCTTCTCCCCTCAGTCCATATTTTTCCCGAGTTAATCCATTATTGCTACGCAAAGTATGATCCCAACCAACGAGCAGTTTTATCCCCAAGTCAAAATGTCCTTTTCCCAATAACTACTCAGTCCATAAATGAAATGCTACAATTCCAACCTGGTCAAGCTCTCACTCCCCTGTCCATGGTTGAATTACTTGAGAAATCTACTAAGTTATCCCATGAAGAGTTAAACCGCCTATGCCAAACCTTCATGTTACCAGAGCATCAGCCTAAAAACCCTCCCCCTTATGGTTATGCTTTCTTTACTGACGAGGGTAGAGTTATTTTAGACATGATATCTTCCATAATGGGCTTCAATACTAGTGAGTATGTTGATCACTTAACCCTAGTATTGTTATCCATTTTTACCCCTGGACAGCCTCCTGCTGTCAAGTACGATTTTGCATCTTATATTGCTGACAAAATCCATGATCAGCTCATGAGATTTGAGAATGAGAGAGTATTTAAGTATTCTTCTGTCATATATCATCTCATGATTTACTTTCAGTCAGAAAATTTCCCTTTTTATGTTAAGAAACTTGATGCCAAAGGGAATCCTAGGTCAGTCATCTTTTGGTCTGCCATTACTCACAATTCCTTTGATTCTCCTTATTCCTATAATGAGTTTGTCGACCTTTTTGTTCATCCCGCAACTACCTTGTTGACAGGAGTCTCTCCTCCTAGAATTAACAATGAAATCAAGAAAATCCTTCAGCTCTCAAAGCATTACAAGATAGGTGACTGGTACCTATATAAAAACTACACAGATATCAGGATATATGGATGTGAATTATGCCCATTCAAACTGCCCAAGTATGTCCCAATGAGACTCTTTGCATTAGAATATTTCAGGCAGATGAATAATTTAGATATAATTCATTTTTGCAATGCAAAGAAAAAGGCTCAACTCAGATCAAGAGCCAATTACATCCCTTCATTTTTAACTCTAGGGAAGCTGGAAAGGAAGCTGAAATGATTTTAGAAGACTATCTCAGACTACAAAAGAGTTTCTACTGGGTGCCTTATGATCTAAACAACTTTATCTGTGATAGAAGAATGAAAAATAAACTGTCACCATACATCCATCAAAGAATCCCAGAAATAGAACAATATGCTAATATGGATGAATGGACAAAAGGGACATTGGTTGAAAATGATAGTGAGCAGGTCAATGTTGAAAATGTAATGAAAGATCTTGAAAAGATACTTGACCTAGAATCTTTTGGACAGGTGCAGGGATCTTCTTCAACCAGGACTTTACAACAAAATTTGCAGGAGATTAGTACAGTAGCAGTAGAATCTAAAGGAAAAGAAAAGGAGCTTGATATACAAATAATTGAAAAATTCATAATGACAGCGCAACCAGAGACTTCTAAAGAACAAGGTCAAGGACAAATTCCTCCTACTCAGATCAGTGAGCCAGAAATTTCTATTTTACAAACTCCTCTGAATATAGAAAAGGGCAAAAAGAGAGAGGTTGAAACAACTACTCCTATTGGTGGCTCTTCTGAACAGCAAGATGTTAAAAGGCAGAAATTAACTCCCCTTCCAGAAGATGAATCATTTCAGGAAATCCCTGACAACCAGGGAAGAGAAGACAGTCAGCAAACAGATACAGGTAGTGGGACATCCACTAATTTTCAAAAACAGGGAATACAAAGGCAACAAAGTGCAGAAATATCTTCTTTCAAACCTCCAGTAAAAACTGCCTGGGACATCAAAAGAACATTCACCAATATAAAGGCCAGGAATGATCCACTTAGACTTAAAGTGTACAACCAATATTTGAAGATGGCTCCGAAAAATCAAGAAAGATTGATGTCAGCTTATGACATCCAACAAGGTAAGATGTTAATGAGCCATTTGAAGCCCAAGGTGCGGCAGCCTCAGACAACTGCAGATTACGTTAGGACTAATTTTGAAGTCTTAGTAAAGGATATCCATCCTTTAGATCAAATTGAGCTACACAAGCAAACAGGTGAGATGATTTATTCTACTCTGACGGATAAATCAATGATGACCCATAATTTGCAAGATTCTTTGGATAATACTAATACACAGTTGCAGCTTGAAAAAGCCTCCTCCCAGGCTAAGGATAATAGAATCAAAACTTTAGAGGAAATAATCATTGGTTTGGGTCATAATCCTAAAGATGTGAAAGGTATTGAAGCTTTAATCAAGAGAAAAGATGATGATATTACAGCTCTGAGAAAACAATTAAATTTACCGGCCTCAAGACATCCACAGACTGCAGAAATCATCAAACAAAATTCTGAGGAAGAACTAATGGATTTGCTCTTAAAATTGAATGAGCAACTTACTGCAAATGAAAAAGAGCTTGAGAATGCATTAAAAGATAAGCAGGCAAATATTCTAGTATCTACAGCAGGAGTAGTGACAGGTACAGTAACAACAGGTCAGCCAGCAGAATTGTCACAGAGCAACACTACAAATTTGAACACTGATGAATTAACAAAGTCAATGGAAGATATGAACATTCAGGCCATAGAGCTTCACAAAACAAAGGAACAATTGGCCACTCTAGAACATAAATATGATCTTTCAAAAATGAGTGTTGCTGATAAAACAAGAGAAGTGAAAAAATTAGAAAAAACGGTCAAAGCATTGGAAAAGGATCTCATATTGGAGAAACCTTTAAAAGAAATAAATGATATTCTTTGGGATAATATCATTCAATCAATAAAGGATGTTTGGTCCTCAATTCAAATAATGGATGAACAAAATAACTTAGTTAAATTGGCTCTGGATGAGATTGAGAGATCAGGACAAGAGTTGGGAAATATGCCGAAGAGGGCCAATAGACTTATACATTTTTTGAATACTGTACTAAGAATCAACTGGGGTGTAACTGGGGTTCAGTGGCAGACCTGAAAATTCTGAAATAAAGAAATTTTTACTAAAAGAACTCGGTACGTAATTTAGAATCCTAAGGTGTCAGACATGCAAGAAGAAATCATTGCCTTCAGAGAAAGATTGAATATTTTGTTAAATAGAGGATTGTCCAAATTCTATATTGCAGATAAGCTAATGGACCTTGATACATATTGAAAATTGGACAACTTTTCTATTTAACAAAATATTCAATCTTGCTCAGATATGCAAGAAGAAATCATTGCCTTCAGAGAAAGATTGAATATTTTGTTAAATAGAGGATTGCCCAGTCCTATAGTTGTAGAAGATAAGCTAATGGACCTTGATAGTTATGTTGGAAAATTGGACAAATATGTTGATAATCAAGCTAGTTCTTCAACCAGTTCATCAACAGCAGCATTGCCTACAGGGAAAAAACTTCATGACAGATTGGAGAATTTATTTTATCTTGAGCATGAAGTAAATTATTTGTTCCCAAATCAGCCTGATTTCTTCAGATATACTGAGGCTGATGAAACACTAAGAAAGTTGCAAAGGACCAGAGTGCCAGAAGTTCAATGGTGGGAAGAAATGATGGAACTTTTGTAAAAAATTATCCTTACATAAATTTTTGCCTATTTACCACAGTATATCATGATAAAAATGATAAAAGGATGAACAAAGGTCAAAGAGTATCAGAGCAGTTAAAGAGTATCAGTGAAATGAAATAATCAACATAGAATTACTAAAGAGGACAGCAGCAAGCCAAGATATAGGGCTTGCCTCCAGCACATTCTTAAAAGAAGGAAACAGCACAACATCAGTTATCATTTTTCTTATCTACGAGACCATCTGTCTCTATATTGTTGTAATGACTTCATGGACTATTTTACTTCATATAATATATTAAAAACAGCGTTTTTTCTCTTGTGAAAAAAAAATGATTAATGTTTATCACTCTGCCTTCAAAACTAGCGATGTTGGTCTATGCTGTTGGTTTATTGATATGGTCTGATGGTCTTCCTCACATGATTAGCGTTTTTCTCTGTTCATGGATTTTAGGTACTTTAATTTGTATTTGGAACAATGGACGTCGGTATTCTATCTGTTGCTTTACTATTCTACATACTTCTATTTCACTTTCTTATAGATGCCTCGGGCATATTTGGATGCTTTCTCGGATTGTCGATAATCTCCATGTGGACCGTTACTGGGTTTAATATCAAGTCCCTGTATGTGACATGGGGTATTTTTCTATCACTGTCTGGGGTGGGACTTCCACATTTCTGGATGGATATTTGGGTTCCAATCTTCAGATGTGAAAATGTAATGACTTCATGGACTGCTTTACTTCATATAATATATTCAAAACAACGTTTTTTCTCGTGAAAAAAAAATGATTAATGTTTATCACTCTGCCTTCAAAACTAGCGATGCTGGTCTATGTTGCTGGTTTATTGATATGGTCTCATGGTCTTTTTATATTTGGGACATATCTTACTCCTCACATGATTAGCGTTTTTCTCTGTTCAAGGATTTTGGGTACTTTAATTTGTATTTGGAACAATGGACGCCGGTACTCTATCTGTTGCTTTACTATTCTACATACTGCTATTTCACTTTCTTATAGATGCCTCGGGCATATTTGGATGCTTTCTCAGATTGTCGATAATCTCCATGTGGACCGTTACTGAGTTTTATATCATGTCCCTGTATGTGACATGGGGTATTTTTCTATCATTGTCTGGGGTGGGACTTCCACTTTTCTGGATGGATATTTGGGTTCAAATCTTCAGATGTGAAAATGAAATGACTTCATGTATTGTTTTA
>JAXQQM020085576.1:0-28617 GCA_034641835.2 Pinus albicaulis
GGACTCACTATTCAGATGGTGAGGGTGAGTAAGCGAACTCTCGACCGGCCCCCCCACCAAATAAGTCAATTAAGGGCCTTTCAGGTTATAATTCCTTTCCCTTCCAGGACCTTTCAAAAGAATACCTTAGTTCCGAAGCCTTCTCGAAGTCCCTAAAAGGACCAGACATTTCAAGGCCTTACTGGCTAGAAGGAACGAAGTATTCACCCCGAAGAAGACCTACTTTTCTTCTTCAAATGGCCTAGAAGGAAGTATTTACCCCTACCTACCTTATAGGGCCTTTCTTCTTCAAATAGGTCCGCCTAGAACTAGATTCACTTGGTCTTGCCATGCCTAAGTAACGTGTAAGGGCCTTGCCATGCCTTATGTCACGAAGTAAACACCGGGGGTCCAAATGCCTCTTACGTTATTTACATGCACTTGACTGTATAAAATAGGTCCGCCTGTGCGTGCCCTGTTTTATTCCCTCAATGCTATGCCTTATGTAACGAAGTAAGTGTACACCTGGAAAGTCATTGAAATGCCAGGTCTTGTATTGTATCCCAACCCTTCTCATTTCGAGCCCTTCTCATACCCGCCATAGTCTACCAACCAGGCATAGGTACCCCACCTACCAGCCTGGTATGATATGGATGGTAGGTGGCCAGGCTAGGCACTACTGCCATGCATGCCTACCCTAGCATATTACTTACGAGCATGCCATCCTCTGGGCGCACTCATGCCTACCCTCCCTCATGCATGCCTACCTTCCTCATGCCAGGCATACCAGGCTAGGCGCTATATGACTTTTGCCTACCTGGACCAGGCTAGGCATAACACCTTACTTACGAGCATGCCAGGCATAGGCATCCCACCTACCTAGCTACGAATATCCCAACCCTTCTAATACCCGGCCGGTCAATAACTTACCTACCTGAGCTACGCGAAGGCCCCTTATAATTCAAGTAGTTAGTTAAGCCCCCTTCTAATTCAAGTACCCAACCCTTCTCACTTATTTCCTTGGCTTGGCTTACTTATATCCTTTCCCCCCTTATATATAATTAAAGTAGTACCTGCCTGAGCTCTTTCTCTCTCACTCAGGAGAGAACTCGTCGGAGTGAAATGCATTCGAAAGGGAAAGAGAGTAGTAAAAGTAAAGAAAGAGAATATCCCAAATCGTACCAGAATATAGTATATAGACAAAGAGAGCTTTCAATAAATACATGCCGACGAAAAGTCCGGCATTCGTAAAATCCACTTCACTTACTTATTACCTTGGCTGGCCCTGGCCCCCTACTTATATATAGCCTGGGCTTTGGCTTAAATCTGTTACGCCTTCCTGGCTCAAGACACTCATATACGGTGGGGCTTTGTACAGGTTGGTTTGTTAAGGAATGGGACGGTTTTTTTTTCCTTCCCTTCGCAAAGCAGGAAAAAAGATAAGTAATACTTGTTGTAAGCTCCTGCTGGGTTGGTCCTGATCTTACCTGAGCAGAGCCATCCCTTCGCAGAGCTTGGGCTGGGGCTGGGGATAAGTCTGAGCCAAGCCCAAGCATAAGGGGCTACGGAACCTGAGCCAAGCACTGCCTGCTGGGGATCCGGACCTATATTTATTCCCCCCAAAGACTAACCATTTAAGTTGGATTAAAGGATGGAACCAGCAGATCCATTCAGTTGGCTTCCTTAGATTCTCTTTTAGGTCTTACTCAGTAGTGTGGACAGACTCGCTCGTACTGGGGCACCTAAGGGCACCCCATAACTACGCTCTGTGGGCAAGGATGGAACCAGCAAAGTGGGATGGAAAGAAGGCAAAGCCGATACCTCCATTGCTTCTAATGAATCTATTTTATACTTAGACCGGTGGGATTACAAGGCTCTATAGACTTAGCCACCCTCGCCACTCAGTCTAATTGGTCTAGGCTCAGGGTCGGATAGTCGGTCTAGGGCAGATCCATTCATTATTGAAATTTCCCTATCTTACAGTTCAAGTTCTCTCTAAAGAGACGAGCATGTAAGTAAGTTCAAGTGGTAAGGTTGGGATAAAAAGTCAGGTAAGTTCAGGTCTTTCTCCAGGTAGGTGTGATCCCTTCAGGTGGTTCGTAGTAAGGCTAAGGCGGTAAGTCATTCTTCAGTCTCTGGCGGTAAGGAGTTCTAAATCATTCAAGCATTCCGTTCCATCTCTCTGTGCGCTCCCACGATCCATCCCTCCATTAAACTGTAAAGCAGGAAAGCAAGCCAGCAAGAGCAAGCCATTCCGTTCTTTCTGCCAGTAATTCTGGAATAACCGCCCCTTTAGCCTCGAACCTTTTGCCTTATGCCAGAAGCCATTAGTTACTTACGTGAAAATACATCCTATTTATTTCTAATAGCTTTAGGAAATGAGGATGAGAGAAAGATTATCCAAACAGCTGGGATTTATCAGAGTTTATTGATTGAGAACTCACTGCACTGATGGCACGGCCAGATGGATTTTTAGTCCGACCCTAAACCCTATAAAACCACCAATGCCCACAGAGTCAAGCAGTCTTTGTCTTAGAAGCCCCGAGGACCCCAACCTCAGGAAAGAAGAGGTGGATAGATTATTTGATTTAGTAGTGGAAGTAGAAAAGGAGCAGTAGTACAATCAGTGGGATGACGACCTGTAGGACCTGTATAGGAAGTTGGACCAGTTGGACGACTTGTTGGACAACCTGTTTGACCAGGGACTGTAGGAGAATCAGAGGGATGACCTATTGAGGAATGTAAAACAGTTGGACGACCCGTAGCTAAACTAGCACAAGCCATTACTCCAAGAACGATATACAACGTTGTGTTACTTATGTTGATTTGAAAGCATACCCCCTTCACCATACCTCCACCTTACTTTTCTTTTGGGAAGGAGAAGATAGAATTATAGAGAGTCGCTGCAAACCCTTTATCAACAGAATCTCAACCTTACGCAATAGACTTGACGGTTGGTGAATACGGAGGGACTGAGCAAGGATCTGACTTAGGAAAGAAAGCTGACCTACCTCAGATAGGCAAATTTCACAAAGAGATTTTATTTAAAGATTGGGAAGTACAATTGAGACAAGCAGAAAAGGCAACGGCAAAGGCATCCAGGTTAACAAATGAAATTATTGAATATGTTAATGAACAACTTTTGAAAGTTGAACGTATTAAAGAATCCACAGAGCTCAAACCATTAGAAGCAAAGTGGAAGAAAAATATAGAGATGCGAGAAGAAATGATTAAAAATATAAACAAGTTTGATCAAGAAAATTAATATAATTTTCTAATCAAACCTTATCATCAGTGCCTGACTCTGTAGTCATTAACTGATTCAACAAAGAAGTCATAGCCAACACTTTCGAATGCAGTGTTCAAAGGCTAGATTAGATCAGGAATTTCACAGTCAGCTCAGCTAAAGCCAATGGTGAATATTTGTCAGCTCTAAGATCAAATGTGCAAAGAGGATCAGCACACATAGTCATGTTGTTATTTTATTTTCCTACATGGTAGTTTACGTTTTCTCCTTACGAGGATGGTTGTTTGAAACCTCCTCTATTTTTATGTAATAATCTATTTTTAAACATATTGTGGTTTAGTATTTAAACCCTTCTCATGCATTTAGAGAAGGGTCCATAAATTTTTCAAAAACATTTGCAAGGAATGCACTCATGTAAGTTTGTAAATGCTTTGATGGATTAATGGAACTAAATCTGTTATCTTTTGACATTTGAAGCTGTTTAACTAATGTTGCATTAATGTACTCTTTAAATTGCTTGAAATTGAAGAGGAGCAGAAAATTACTGTCAATTTATATGAGTAGGACTTCTTATATATGGTACTTCTACATGTTATATTAAGTTTTGCTTTTTAGATTGACATTTATCTTTTTATATGCATTATATAGTTAAATTGTTATCATAAATGAATGTTAAATGCACTTTTGTACTGATATTTGTTTATGATCTCTTATCTTATATATAATTACACATATAAATGCGATATACATTTCACAATTCTTTTAATCAAAATACTTTGTTAAAATAATGATCTTTACATAATTTTCATCTCTTTCAACTTTTAAATAATCTTCATTACTAATAGTTGGAAGATATCTTTTTAGATTGCATAAAGGAAGGAACACCCCGGGTATATAGTGAAATAGAGAGTTTAGATAAATTCATATGATAGATTAAAATAATTTCCCATTTTGATGTTAGATAAGCAAAACACACCCCAAAATCATCCTTATTGGGAAATTGGTCCCTTTATCCCCAGTCAAAGCCACCACACCAAATGGAAAAGGACTTGATCTAAGGTCCAGACTGGGTGGTTTTCCCCCATGTTGTTGCAATGGAATTTCAAGGCCACAATGCCTAGTTACCCCTTTGTTTTATTTTGTGTCTTTAATTTCTAAAATTAATTAATTGACCAAGGAACAAAATCCTCACCATGGAACAAATCCTTAGTGGATCTTTGCTTGATACTAATGGCGACAGTTATTGAATCTACCAATTAAGGAAACTCCTCTGACAATAATCCTGGTCATTTTCCTTATTTTGTAAATGTCAGTTATCCCTATATGGAAACATTGTCCCTTCCCGGATTTACCATTGGTTTTCCAATTTGGTTGTTTTCGATCTCATTGGTTCTTGTAACACCCTCCACCCACATTTACCCAAGCTAACCATTCCATCGGGATAAACATGTGATGAAGAGTTACTATGATATGATTTATATCCCCAAGTATAATTAAGGAAGTGGAATCACAAACTAAAACCAAACTGACCTTCCTCAGGAGCTACAGGACTCCCCGGGGCTAGCCAAACACTCGAGGTACCCAAACCTTAAGTTAAACTTATTGTTTACTCAAATAGACCCCCATTCTCTCCAATTACAAGCCCTCCATTTGAATTTAACCCTCCAGTCTCTCCCATAACAAGGGCATCCATGCAACTACAATAGTTTTCAGGCAGTTATGTGAAAGCGACCTTGAATTCTAAGCCAATTTTTTCAGGGATAAGACTCATACCTCTGCTAATAATTTGATGAAATTCTTAGAAATGATAAATAATAAAAATACAAGGCATCTAATGCAAAACTTGACCAAGGACCCAACCTGACTCACCCTAACCATGAAAGACATTCTCTGAATGTAACAACCCTGGTGAAAACCTCATGTAATAAAGTTAAAATAATAGCCATGGTTGATGGACACATATTCCAAGCTGAATGTTGGGCAAAACATCATAGGGGGTGTTCATTTGGTATATTATGGCTAAGGAAATTGGCAAAGGCTATGGCTAAGGCATTAAAGAGGCAAAAAGTATTTTTGGAACATTTATTTATTAAAATAATGGAAATTAGGAGAAAAGGGAGGTCAAAGGTCATAAGTTGCATGTGAGGAGGAAATTGAAGAAAAACAATGGAAAATGAAGAAAATAGAGGCCTATTTTATAAAAAGGATTCTGAGGATCATTTGGTAACATTTTTTCAGTGCATTTTTTGGAGCTCTCTCATTATTCTCTCTCTCTCATACTCTTGGATACTGAGATTTTTCTTGGAGCACTCTTGGAAAGTGTGGATACTTGGTGATTTTGAGCAAGAAGGAAAATGAAAATGCAGGTGGACATCAAGATGAACATCTATAGTGGGATTTGATTGTAGGTACCAAGTTGCGTGTATGTTTTCCTCATTGGTTTTGGCATGCATGGTGTATGCATGTGGATATCCTAGCCTTTCCATTTCCATTGATTGTTTTCTGTTTGGTTATGATTCCTTTATTTGTTGGGTTGAGTTATTAATTCCTAGAGCCTTGGTTGGAGATACTCTTTGGAGCCTGGCAGACAGCTATTAGGTTTGAGTTACTAGTTGTGGAGCCTTGGTTGGAAAAACAATCTAGAGCCCTAGGTGGGTTGAGTTACTAGTCCTAAAGCCTTGGTTGGAAAAATGCTCTGGAGCCCAAGAACATCTACGGTTGAGTTACTATTCCTATAGCCTTGGTTGGAACAAAAACTTTGGAGCCCTATAGAAACTTGGATAGAGACCAATCCATGACAGTTGTGATGTTTAATCGTGAGGTGGAATCGTTGGTTAATGGTTGAGGAGGTTTGGCCTCTGGAAGCCCTAAATTGATTATGATTTATGTGTTTGATTAAGTCCCACATTCATGCTTGGAATATGGCATGGGGGTGTTTCGCTAAAGTGATACTTGGCTCAGCCAATCTATGGTCGGGTGGAACGACGGAGTCCCATCTCCGGTTGGTTTTTCCATTCAGTAATTAAGAGCTCATCCCTATGGTATTCAGTATGAAAATATACTAGTTTATGTATGTATTTTATTGCTATTGTTTCCAATATATTTCTGTTATTAATATGTTGGTTATGAGCTTGTATTCGATCAGTGATGATGTATGGCTATATTCATTTTTTTCTTGTAAATGAATATCCCATGTATCTATGGGGAAATTGATTGTGTGAGAGCTTATGATGTAGGGGAGCAATGCTTCTTAGTCATTCTTAGATAAGAAAGAGACCCCATTTTTTAAATATTTTGTTTATACCTGTAGATGTTATATTTGTGACATGTTTGACGAAATGTCTGTCATGGTTGGATGGGGTCAAATGAGTTCTAGTTGATGTGATTGCTTCCATATGTTTTTTTAATGTTATTTACCCTCTACTAAAGTTACAAGAATTTTTGGGCAGTGACCTGGGCTCAGGGTTTGAAAATGTGGCACAAATCCCGAAGCTAAAAGTGGAAAATTTGTTGTTTGGGCCTTATCCACTACCTTGACAAAGCTATCCCATGGCTATAGACCCTATAGCCACTCCCGTTTCCTTAAAATCTCACGGATAAGCCTAAAATGGGCTAAAAACCAGTCCTCCCTTGAGGAACAGGTCCCTGGAAGGTTGGGTTGTCTCCTAGGGATGTTAATGATGCAGTGTAAAGTGTGTTTTCGGTGTTTCCATATGTTCCACTTCGTCAAGTTCATCTAGGAGTTTGAATCTCGTATTGGTAGCCTCTCATAACATTTTTACCCTGTTTGTTCAGTTACTTGGGTAGATGTGGGAAGAGGGTGTTATAGTCAAACACATCATGGAATTGCAATGTATAGTTCATAAAAACACATCTGAGCATAGGGACATCATACTTATATAATATTTCTCAAGAAGGTTTGATTCCTTCTCAAAATAGCCGCAATATCATCTATTAGGTCATACATGCATTATCCATTCATTTACTAATCAAATCATGATGAAATTCATAACTCAAGTATGTCATAAACCATGCATATAAACAACATATAACCATCATATCAACAATGATATAACAACCATTATAATCACATAATAACAAGAACATTTACCCATAAAATACAAGAGGAAAATATCTCTTATTAACATATGAAAAATGCAACCAATTCATGGACTTCCACGTACCACCCGACCATAGATTGGGTTGAACCAAATCAATATTTCAACCAATCACCCCCGCACCATATTCCAAGCATGAATGTGGGATCTTGTGGAATAAATCAAGAAAATAAAACCAGGGATTCTAAAGGACAAACCACCTTGACCCTTAACTAGTGATTCACCCCAAGGTCGAACATCACTAACCATCACCATATCAGTCTCCATACAAGTTGTGCATGGCTCTAGAGTGTTTGTTCTAACCTGGCTTCCAAGACTAGTAAAAACCCATAGCCGTCGATGGGCTCCAAAGCGTTTGTCCAACCAAGGCTTCCAATACTAGTAACTCAACCCACCAAGGATTCCAAAGTTTTTTTCCAACCAAGGCCTCCAGGACTAGCAACTTAACCCAAGTTGTTATAGGGATTCTAGAGTGTTTGTCCAACCAAGGCTCCAAGAACTAGTAAATCAAACCGCAACCAAAGTAACATGAGCACCAATAAGAAAACAAATGGGAAAACCCACAACACCATGGAAATATAGGAAATGGAAATGCTATGAAAAACCATTGTAAATTCAGGAAATCCTCCATGCCAATGGTAAATCATAACCATGAAACCACATGCATGTGTCATGCATGCCAAAACTAGAAAGGAATTCATACTGCATGCAGCTCGGTACCTGCAAAGAAAATCCACTATATTTTTTGATCCTGTTATCCTCTTGCTTTTTTATGCTTTTCCTTTGCCTTCTTGCTCCAAATCCCCAATATTCCACACTCCTCCAAGAGTTCTCCAAGAAAAATCTAAGTGTGCAAGAGCATGAGAGAGAGAATAGAGAGAGAGCTCCAATCTGAAACTGACAAAAATTTGAGCTGACAAAAGCCATGAACTGATCCTCGAAAGCCTTTTTATTAATGAGGCCTCTATTTTCTTCATTTTCCATTATTTTCCTTAATTTTCCTCCTCGCATGAAACCTATGACCTTTCACCTTCCTTTTCTCCTAATTTCCTTTATTTTCATAAATAAATGCCAATAAATTCCACTTTTCATTTCCAAATCATTTGCCATTACCTTTGCTAATTTCCATATCCATTAATCAATAACAAGTGATCCCCATCACTATTTTTTTGCCCAAAATTAAACTTGGAATACGTGTCCCATGATCTTGGTTATTATTTTTCATTTATAAACTTTATTACATGGATTTTTTACCTGGGGTTGTTACAGACCCCTGCCCCTTAGGGGGACACTGTCTATAGTGTTCAATGACACCTACAACCAGCAAACCACTGAAACCAAAACATAACACCGATGGAGCTTTATAACTTATCTCGATTGAGTATTTACAATGAAAAACCTACTGAAAATCAAACCAACATGACATACATAGTAGCATGACAACCATACCACTTATTGGAGCTTTATAACACAACTCATTGCGTTATTTACAATAACAACCATACATAAATATGTACATATACCAAAATTTATTTTCCTCAACTGGGAAACAATGAAGGATGCAAAGCTCTCATATGATCATCCATCATCCATGTAGCTTCATCGGGCCCAAAGTGCTTCCATTGCACCTTAACCTACTTGATTGCTCGGTTCCAGAGCATGAGCATATTTATCTACAAAATGCATTAAGGTTCCAGTTGGAATTCTCCTTCTAGTTCCGCCTATAATACATATTTTCCGGGAGAAGGGTTGGCCCTTCCTCCAAGGAAAAAGCTCACAAGCAAGGGATCAAACCCTGCTACTGCAGCACTCTAGAAAATGACACAGTTTCTGAAGCTAACTGTGTTGTAGATGCTGAGAAGTGAGTTGGACACATGCCAAGATCTGAAATCTTAAGCTCAAACAACATATGCACTCTTCCAGGATGTTAAATGGCACACTCACTAAGAAGAGCCACCAATACAAGCTAGATCTGAGCAGATCTAGTCTCCACTTGCTGCAGCTCACTGAAACAAGTAAATCACAGTAGGATTTACGCTGTCTAAGGGAGATGTAGCTTGGAAATATTCCTAATAGTGGAAGAGAAGTGCAATGCCCTCCAAGAGCTACTCAATGGAATTAGGAGAGAGAAGCCCTAAACAGGAAATCCTCACAATTCTCTGCTAAACAGCCAAGAGAATGAGATATGTCTAAATAGAAAATATACTCTGAAAATATAATATCATTCAACCTTCTCTTGAGCTTTCCCCTTCCTTATATAAGATGAGAGCTTTGGCAAACCCTAAACCACCTTGAGGAATTATCTCCTTTCACATGAGGGCCTCCTTCTAGAACTGCGATGTCCCTCCATGAGGTGCATTGAACCTAGACTGCGCTGTAGATTTGGTCAAGGTTGACCTAGTCTCATAGCTCAAACCCATTCACACCTGCAAGTGCAATAAATCCAGCTCACAAATGTCTGCCTATGTTGATCCTTGTTCACACTGAACTGGTTTTATTGATGTTCTCTTCTTCTTCATGCATGCATGTTGACTTAGTCAAACTTGACTATGTCCTCATCCATTTGTCCTTGTTCACACCCATACGTGTAAAATTCAGCCACTTTGAGGATCCCCTTTCACATTATAAGGGTATTTTATTGAAACAACCCTGATTTTCCTCTATTCACATTGGGCATTTGATTTATTTTGATGTTTTTAGGAGTTTACATGTTCTCCTTCACATTTTATTCATTAATTAAGAAAATCAACACAAAATGAAATATTCCTATTAGCTTGGGCTAATTAGGAATATTACAGTCCTCCCCTCCAAATATGTTTCTTGTCCTCAAGAAACTGCAAGGACAGAACTAAAATGGATTGGGAAAGCATCTTTTCCCAAGCAATCACCCATACAAAATGAGTCACCTCCCAACATGGCAACTCATGAAATATATCCTCCACCTTAGGCTTCTCGAAAGAAGGTGGGCTAAATATATGAACATGATAGGCAATATTTCCTACCCCATGTTGTCTTTCTCTCCACTTAAGATAAGTGTACAGTTCTTGCTGATATTGAGCTGCAATGATATTGCCCTCAAGTGGCAACATGAAGATTATATCTGTAAAGATCTCCTCCCCAACATTGTGAATCAAGTTGGCCCAAACCATTCCATATGTGATGGATGGGAAATCATCACCATATGGTATCTCATAAAACTCATGGCCCACCCCATAAAGAAACAAGTGTTTGGTTGTGGTGGCCATATCTCCTCTCATGTTCCCATTAGAACATGCAATGCAGAAAATGTGGGAATCCTCTTCCCCACAGAATACATCTAGCCAATGTGTTTCCTCTCCAATCATGCTCCTCACAAAAGCAAGACCAACATCAGAAATTGGGACCATGATTAGCATCAAGGAAAAGAACATACTGAAGGCTTCATATGGTGCAAGAAGGTACCAACAGTCTCCCATGAAGTTACAGTGCAGTTTTTCTCACTGCAAATTCAGAAAATTACAAGGCAAGTGGTTGTTGGATACATGGTGGTCTATGTATGTTATTTCATTTACTAATGAATAGGAGATGGCTGCATACAATGAATGAACATACATGAAGTAATACAACACTTGCCCATGGCCATATAAGAGATGGTTGTCTCCATCATACAATTTGGCCCAATGTTGACCATGGATCTCAATGAAAAGCTTGCCCTCTTGTGGAGAAATGCACTGCATAAAAATGGTAAGAGTATGCAGATCACTAAATGAAATAACAAGATCCTTAACATGTGCTAAGAGCAAGATCATGATAGGGTCCATAAACAAATACTCCATAGCGATATGACATACTCTCATGAAGAGAAATGAATCATGTGTTGCATGAGTATCCTTCCTCCTGTACTTCAAAATCCAAGCCAAGAAGAACATAACATAGCAGTAGATGTCTCCATCCATTACTCCATCTTTCTCACCTCCTCCTTGTCCATCAAGTGCACCAAGAGTGGAATGATCCTGGGAACACTCCATCCAGAATTTCATGCTCCAAAGTGACAGCGTTGTTGCCCCATGCAAATAGGCTCCTGCCAATACATAGCTCCTTTCTTTGACATTTCCATTGTCAAAGACATGTTCCATAATGTTGCTACAAACAAAGAGTTCCTTCCAGAGTGGAAGTACTTCCAAATCATCCAAGGCTAAGGAGAGAACTCCATCTCCTCCTCCTAAAAAATCATGCAATGTGTGAGAGAAACTCTGCTCTTGATCTCCCAAGAACGTCCAAAGCAACAAAAGATTTTGTTGCTTCCCCATACCTCCATCATATAAACCATGTAGTGAAAACATGGTGATTGATATGAAGAAATTCATATCAACACAATGTGCCCATACTCCTTGCTGCTCAATGATGCAAGTATCTTGCCACACATCTTTCCTCCACATACCCTTATAAAGAGGATGATGGCCAAACTCTTTCAGAAGTAACCAGCGTAACCAAGCCTCCTGCTGCCCGGTATCATAATTTTGCAATTATCTCACCAGCTTCTTGCTCTCCATCCACATCCACTCAACCAATTGTGGATGTCTCCTTTGATCCTTAATCTTGGTACTCCTCCCATGAGGGCTACCATATTCCCAATTCAAATTTCTATCTTTGCATTTCATGGGATCTTGAAATGCAATTTTCCCAAGGATCAATGTGATCCCATAAGGATCCAAATAGGTGGTAGGAAAAAAATTCCCATCATGATGTGTGTGGCTCAAGGAGTGTCCGACACAAACATGAGAGATGTTATCCATCCGAAGATGTCCTCCATCATCTATCTTTTCCTTCTTGAATCCATGAAGATCCAAGTGTGAGAAGGAAAGAGCCTCTTTAGACTGTTGAAGAACCTTGCACTCCATGAAATTTTGAAGTTCACCTTTTAGGGGATCTCTTGATGAGACCTACTCCTCATGCATGGTCTTCCAAAACTAGTGACGCCTTAGAACTGCTGCAGGTAGAAGTTTCTCTTTGAGTTGGGGAGTGCTCATTGAGAAAGTGTCATCTAGAAAGGAGAAAGGGTTCTCACTTCAAGATGTCTAGTATCTACCATTTATTCCTCCTTTGCTTCATGAATGAAGCTGTCATGTGAATTTTCCCATAAGGCATGGGTCCTCTTTTCTTCATCACTGCCTTTGCACAGCGCAGTGCAACTCTGTTGCTCTAGATCAGCAGCATGCAAAGATGTAGATCCCTCTTCCTCTAGCTGAATGAACTAAGGTAAAGCTACAGTCTCCTTGGAGGCTCTAGATTTAGCTTTGTATTCACTTAGAATTTCACATTCCAAGTTTCCTCTATGTCTCTTCTCTTCCCTTTCTGAGAATAGGAAGTGCATGGCTCTTCCTCTTCTTGAAACCCTCTAGGAGTTTCACTGCAACTGTTCATTTGCTTGACCTCCTGGGGGAGGTCCTCTCTGGATCTGAAAACTGATGAAAGTAATCTCATATTCTCCATCATTCTGATCTTATTCTGTCTTCTTGGGCTGAGACTCACAGGCTGAGCCAAGAAAGATGCTCTGATACCACTGTAATATCCCCAAATTGGGATTGCTAGCAAGGCATGCCTGAAAAATGAATTTTTCAGGAATGTATGCTACAGAAAAAAAATATTAGCCCTTGGATCTCTTATATCTAATAATCTAAGATCCAAATCCAAGATGAAATCAGAAACCAATCAAACTAGGTGAGATAAACAAGCCTCTCACACCTAGAATGGTTGGAAAATGCCCAATAATGGAACTACAGTAATATGTAAACACAATTATGGAGCTGAAGCAAGCTATTCATCCATGGAATGTGTCAAGAAACACTTCAGCATCAATTTTATGTACAAAAACAAGAAGTATGTTCCATTCTACCCACAAAAGATGGGGAAAAGCAGTTATTTTAGCCCTAAAAATGTTAACTTCAGATATTTGTGTAAAAATAAGGGCAAAGGACGGTGGGATCCCATATATTAGTTCATAAGAGACTTAAATATCAAATTTCAGCCCAAAAAAATGACTCTAGCTATGTTAAACAGATTTACCACTCCTTATATGGCTTAAAAATGCTGAAATCCCATGACTTTTACTAAACAGAATTTTACTGAAGCATGTACAGCGTCATTTACAGAGGGTTTCTGCTAAAATATTATGCCAACATCTGATATGGAGTTTTATTGTTCAGAACATGAAGAAAAATGGAGATCTAGCTCCTTTACACATCATAAAGATAACCCGGCAAGGGTTTCCTGAAAGTACAAGTGTAAGAATGACAGATCTGCAGAATATGGATCTGGAAAACACATTTTACTACAGATTTATAAGAAATTAGCTAAATAATACATGATAGAGAAGAAGAATGATGTACAATGATGGGGTTGGCCCTTCCTCCAAGGAAAAAGCTCACAAGCAAGGGATCAAACCCTGCTACTGCAGCACTCTAGAAAATGACGTAGTTTCTGAAGCTAACTGCATTGTAGATGCTGAGAAGTGAGTTGGAAACATGCCAAGATCTGAAATCTGAAGCTCAAACAACAGATGCACTCTTCCAGGAGGTTAAATGACACACTCACTGAGAAGAGCCACCAATACAAGCTAGATCTGAGCAGATCTAGTCTCCACTTACTGCAACTCACTGAAACAAGTAAATCACAGCAGGATTTACATTTTATAAGGGATATGGAGCTTGGCCATATGCCTGATAGTGGAAGAGAAGTGCAATGCCCTCCAAGAGCTACTCAATGGAAGGAGAGATAATCCCTAAATAGGAAATCCTCACAATTCTCTGCTAAACAGTCAAGAGAATGAGATATGTCTAAACAGAAAATATACTCTAAAAATATAATATCATTCAACCTTCTCTTGAGCCTTCCCCTTCCTTATATAAGATGAGAGATTTGTCAAACCATAAACCACCTTGAGGAATTATCTCCTTTCACATGAGGGCCTCCTTCTAGAACTGCGATGTCCCTCCATGAGGTGCATTGAACCTAGACTGCACTGTAGATTTGGTCAAGGTTGACCCAGTCTCATAGCTCAAACCCATTCACACCTGCAAGTGCAATAAATCCAGCTCACAAATGTCTGCCTATGCTGATCCTGTTTCACACTGAACTGGTTTTATTGATGTTCTCTTCTTCTTCATGCATGCATGTTGACTTAGTCAAACTTGACTGTGTCCTCATCCATTTGTCCTTGTTCACACCCATAAGTGTAAAATACAGCCACTGTGATGATCCCCTTTCACCTTATAAGGGTATTTTATTGAAACAACCCTGATTTTCCTTTGTTCACATTGGGCATTTGATTTATTTTGATGTTTTTAAGAGTTTACATGTTCTCCTTCACATTTTATTCATTAATTAAGAAAATCAACACAAAATGAAATATTCCTATTAGCTTGGGCTAATTAGGAATATTGCACATAATCAACTACATTATTTGTTGATTCAAATTCAAGCTTAAAAGAAAAAGGCAAAAGATTACCTTCTGGAGATATTAGTAAAAACCCAGTTCATGTGCCATATTTTGAATAGGCACCATCAAAATAACACTTCCAAATTTTGTTTGAACCCAGCTCATTATGTACAATTGCTGAAGAGAGCTGCTTCTCCGAGTCTTCAGCAAACTTTGCATCTTCAAGTAGCATAAAACAAGAAGGATCTTCTTTCTCTTGACCATAGATAGGGGAATTTCCTGCATCTTTCTTTGTGGTAGTTTTAAAAAATCTTGTTTCTCTGTATAACCTTCTTTCTTCCCCATTAAACACGGGAATAATAGCATCTGTGAAGTCTAGTTTTAAAACACCCCCAAGCTTCGCTCCCCAAGATCTGGACAAAAGCATACCAAATCTAGCCAGAATATCTGCAACCACTACATCCATCATGATAATTTTGGTTGGAATTTGGGCTAAGGATACCACCATATATTTGATAAGCCCAAAACACTTCACCCTTTTTTAATCAAATCGATATAGGTATCTATAGGGCTTAGTAATTTGTAAATTCAATTATTTCATTACAGATAATGGCATGAGATTATGTGAAGCACCAGAGTCCAACATACAATTATGAAAAATGAAATCATGAAGAAGCAGTGATATATAAAATGGGGGAACAAAATAATCTACCTCCTCCACATGTGGAACAAAAGTGACCACTGGTTTTTCCTCTTGAAAATTCACAGTATCACCAATATCATCAGACTAAGAAAGATTAATGAAGTCTGCAATCTCCTTCTTGTAACCTGGTGTCTTAACTAGCTCAAGAAGGGGTACTTGGATTTTGACCTTTTCTAGCTCTTTGGATAGACTGAAAGCTTGATTTTGTTTGACAATCTTCTCAGGTTCTTCTTGATTTCTACTAGGATTAGCAATCTGTTCAGGCACAGTAACAACCTTCTCCAAATTATTAGTATCAATAGAATTATTTTGGGAAGTCTCAACCTGTTTTTTTTCAGTTCCACTCACTGGATTCATAGGTTGTTTCCCCTTATCTGATTGTTTTACTGAGTTATTTGGTTGTGGAGCTGCCATTGGAGAAGGGGTTGACTCTTGCTCTTTCTCTTCATCATCCTGCATCCTTGATATTTTTCTTGATCCTAAATCATATTTCTTATGCAACTCTGCCTGCATAAAATCTATGAATTGCTTACAATACTCATCCATCTCTTCTTGGTCAAAGGACACCTCAACTTCTGTGCATTCTTCTTCACATTCTTCCTCTTCTTCATCTTCTTTCATGTACATTGCAGAAATCTGATCTTCAACTTCTCTTTGATCATCTTCAGCAGTCTGTGAAGGTGTTGCTTCTATATACAGTGGTGCCTGAACTTGGTCTTGATCTCTTCTCTTCCTCTACAAAATTTGCAGGGGCTGCTTTCTAAATTGAGGATTGAAAACTCCTCTATTTTGTTGTATAGGCCTTTGGGAGTTTTTATTATCTAGCTCCATATTCACTAATTTATTTAACAAATTCTTGATAACTGTTGTCATGTCATCAATCCTCTAATCCTATGGTGTTTCTTCTTTGGCCTTTCCTTTCTCTTGAACTGAATCCTTTTCTTGTGTCTTCCCAGCAGCAGTCATATTTGCTTCAATATTCAAAGCATCAGTTTGGATTTTTTCAAGAGTAGGAGATCTCCTCTCTCTTAAAGTAAAACTAAAATCTGACTCAAAATCTCCAGCAAAAACTACCCTTGCTCCAATAGGAGGAGGTTTCATTTCTATGGGTAAACTGTTATACAATTTGTTGAATATTTTAATAAATTCATTCATATTTTCATTAGAATTTTTCTTGATTGCATTAAACTCAGTTAATGAATAACCATGATCTCTTTTTTCACCCCATATTTGGGTGAATTGTGTCTCTAATTCTTCCCAATTATTAATTGAGCCATTTGGAAAACCTTTAAACCATTTTCTTGCCTCTCCATTCAGAGATTGTACAAAAAGTCTCATCACTACATCAAGATGTTCAACATTTAGATTCTTAGCAAAAGTGAAAAACAATGGCAACTGTTTCCCTACAGTCACTTCATCTTCACCAGTAAAACGAGGAAGTAACTTGAGGTATTCTTGGGGCATGGAATTCATAGGTTGTGGAAGATTTAACGGTGCATACCTATTCATCAAGAAAGCAGGGGCTACCATGTTTATGCCTTGGTTAACCACTCCTTGAGTAGGTGGGGTTTGTGAACCAGTTGCGGGTGTGGATGAATGGGGTGAAACAACCGATATGGGAAGGGGTTGATGAACAATAGTAGAAGAACCAACAACTGTATTTGGTTGAACTTGTGTGAATGTGAATGAAACAGACTCAAAATATTTTTCTTCTAGCCTTGGTTCTTGAAAATGGACTGGTGGGGATAAGGGTTATTGTTGCGAGAAAATGAGTTTCAAGGAAATATCCTTAGATGAAGGGTTATGTGAACTGCTGCTAGGTGCAGGCAGTGTAGGATCAAGTGTAGAAAATGTTTTTGGTTTATGAGCTTTTCTAGAAACCAATATTTCAGGATCTAACAGAATAGGAGCTTTCTGTTGCGAGGTATCTGACCTCATATGTGGCCTTTTATACACCATAATTATGGAATAAAAACACAGTCTGATATTTCTTCCTCTCTGAACAACTAGAGGAAATATGACAAAAACCCAGGGAATGAACTTCGCTTCTTCATCCCTAGCAATGACGCCAAAAAATGTTGTATCTTAAGAAACAATCCCTTGGTTTTGGTAAGGAATCAGTGCTCAAGACATATATATATATATATATATATATATATATATATATATATATATATATATATATATATATATATATATATATATATATGTCCCGAAATATTATATCAAAATTGCCTTGCTTAATCACCTTTAGAAATTAATTATTAAACCCTCAAGAATCTGATGCAACAAATGCTTCACAATTCCATTATCTGCTGATATTAAATGGAGTGATAAGAAGAACATGAAGGAAGCTCAAACTGATATGCTGAGGAACATAATCTATCACTTTAAACTTCAGAGGAAATTTTATGAAATTATATTAGTTAAAATGAAGGAGCGCCCATTAAGGATATTTAACTCTTATTCACAGACATAAAAAGAGACCTGCAGCTACATTACTTCATTTTATTTATAGAGGAAATATGACAAAAACCCAGGGAATGAACTTCGCTTCTTTGTCCCCGGCAACGACGCCAAAAAATGTTGTATCTTAAGAAACAATCCCTAAGTTGTGGTAAGGAATCAATGCTCAAGACATATATATATATATATATGTGTGTGTGTGTGTGTGTGTGTGTGTGTGTGTCATAGAAATATTATATCAAAAGGGCTTTGCTTAATCACCTTTAGAAATTAATTATTAAACCCTAAAGAATCTGATGCAACAAATGCTTCACAATTCCATTATCTACTGATATTAAATGGAGTGATAAGAATAACATGAAGGAAGCTCAAACTGATATGTTGAGGAACATAATCTATCACTTTAAACTTCAGAGGAAATTTTATGAAAGTATATTAGTTAAAATGAAGGAGAGCCCATTAAGGATATTTAACTCTTATTCACATACGTAAAAAGAGACCTGCAGCTACATTACTTCATTTTATTCATAGAAGGAAAATACATAATGGAAACTGGGAAACATATGAATAAAAATAGATGCAAGAATCTTGATCTTCATTCATTAATCATCAAAAAATTGAGTACAAAATTTGCAGTAGTCCGAAGGTCCAAAACTCGGAACCTTTTCCTTTCAATTATTTCTCTTTAAATACAATGTAAAATAGCTTGTAACTACTGAAACTACTCCTAGATGCTCAAACTACTTGAAACTTCTTAAAATACCTATTACATATCATTGAAATGTCTTATTACAATTACATTATCTTAAAAGAGATAAAATAAAACTTAAATCCTAATCTATTTGCAAAATATGAATTGGTCTTGCTGCTACTGTATTCTCTTGATTTGCTGACTTATCTTTCTTTGAAGTTGAGGGATCTTTAGGTAGAACATTCATCCAGACTCTACATTTCTTCCACACTTCAATGTTTATCTTAGGTGAATTAATCAGCGTATGATAATCTAGTCTAAAGGCAGTGATTATGTTGAATATTGGTCTCTCTGTAAATAAGGTCTTCACCAACCATAATAGCTGAAAGTGCCTCTGAAGAAAGTTAATAACCGTTGCCCCTTTCAAAATCTATCTTCTGATGAGTGTTATCCACCTTTCTTTTTTCTAATATCGGTAGTGGTTCATAAGAATCCCATGATAAAATACTGCCTCCAAGGCCCCAGCATGATGGAAATCCTGCCCTGGCTCTTTTGTCATACAGATTTTCAAACTTTTTTACTGGTTCCTTGATCTCAGTCAAATTCTTCTCAGTGGTCTTCCTGTAATCATTTTTAACAATCAATTTGTTAATCTCCACAGCATATAGAATCCTATCTTTAATCTCATTTTCCTCTAACTCTTGGTCAGTCTTTGAATCAATGAAATCAATAAATTTATTTTCCCAAATAGCTCTGTTAATAGTCTTCTGCTTGTCTGCCATAACCTTCTCCTCAAAATCTCTGATAATGCTTTTTTCTTCTGATAAAATAGTCAGAGATCCCCAAGCTGCTTTCATTTCTTCAATGATTTCATTCCAAATTATGTCCTTAGCCTGTATCAGAGATATATTTCCCCTCAATTTCTCCTGTAGACTCTTATTCTCAACATCATCTGTTTGGAAATCTGTCCTGTATTTATTTATCTCCCCATCCCTGGCTTGCATTATTTTTTTTACTGTCTCCAGATCATTTTGGGACCTTTTTAGATATCTCTTTTCCATCTTCAATTCAGTGTTCAATTGAGATATCTGTGTTTTTGGATCATCATTGCCAGATGGCAAAATAATAGTGCTAGAATGAGAATCAATCTGATTTTGTAATGACATCACAGTTTCCTTCAACTTAGTAATTTCTTCTTCTTTCTGCAAGAGCTGCTGAAGAAGGCTCTCTTTCTCACTTTCCATTTCCGCCACCTCTGCTGCCATAGAATTTTCTCTAGTAGGTAACTTCAACTTTTTCTACAACACAGAAATTTCTGATTCTGCACTTTGTAGCAACTTCTACACACTAGACCTGTCATTTGGATCTACTCCAATCTTTACAATTATTTTCTTGAGTTCTTCATTCTGTTTTGTTAAATCCCTGGAGTTGGCTTTCTCCAATTTCAGTTTCTTGATCACCTTTCCTAACATGTTTTCAGCCTTGAGCCATTGCATTAGTTTTGGTCAAATCATTTACTATCAGTTGACATGTTTTCATATGTAAATTTACTTTGTCAAGCAAAGGAATCTTTCTTACATCAACAGTTAAATTTACAGTATTGAAATTATTTGATGACCCTATAGTCATATCAGAGGGGTGAGAAAGAGCAATATTAAACTGATATTTTTCAAGATCCATGGCAGTTAACAATCTTGTTTGATATGGAGTTATTTGATACTCAGCTTGTGCCTCCATGCTAGCCTTCATCCTTTGATTTCTTTCAACAAACTGAGAAAATACTTGTTTAATCAATGGTACTTGTTCCTGAGCATATTTGTCTCTTCTTGGTGAGGCTGGGACATTCTTCTCATCTCCTAGTTGAAGTGAGAAACCAGGTTGGGCACCTGCTAAATCGTCATTGAATTTTTTCCTCTTTTCAGCTCTCTGCTCCTCATCCTCAGAATCTACAAATGTCTCTTTACTCCTCTTGCTTGATTTCTCAGATATAATAGGAGTCTGTATATTTGAGCCAATAGAACCTACAAAACCCTTATTTTCTAGCTTCTCTATGTCAGGTATGCTTTCATGAACAAATGTTGAATAACCATTTTCAATTCTCCTATTTGAAATCACTTTATGGGGGTCATAAGCCCACTTATCTCCTAACAGCAAGTGCATCGCATCTAACATCATATTAACTTCGTCAGTTGCTTGTCTCATGTTGACTGTAAACAGTGTCACAGACATAGGTAGCTTAAACATATGACCCTTTTTCATAGGTACAAAATGTATTTGGTCAACATTTAAACTATGCCTGATGAACTCTAAAGAAAATAATCTCATAGGCACAAATATAGGAAGCCTATATGGTTCTACCACAGCCCCATAAAGTCTAATCTCTGAATAGTCTTCATAAACATACCAATCTCCAAACTTACAATTTGTTCCCAACTGCAAGAATTTTTGATATTTTGGCAGGAAACATGGCGAAGAAACCCCATTCAGAATTTTATATGCAATAGACATAAAATGATTTGAAAATCAAACTGACCCTCCTCATTTTGTTCCTCTCTTACTACATCAATCCAAAACACTACTGACTGCCTCTTTTTATATACATCCATGATATTTAACCCCAAATGCAAGGATTCTTCCAAATTTTGATATAAAAGAGGTAAATGATAAGAGAGGGGAACCTGAATGACCCAGTGAGTGATAAACTCATGAGTTGAGTATTGACAACTTCTTGCCAATATGAAGGAATATCCACCACTACTCTTGGCTTCATCGTCAATGCAAAAATTCCTAGAACTGATTTGTCAATTATGTTGTCATCTTCTTTTCCAAATATTTTTGAAATACATCTCAGCACCAGTCGAACTTTTGTGTCGAAAACTTCCATAAAGAATTCTTTGTTGTCAGGTAAAAACTGCTTCTTATCTGGCTTCAGGAAAAAGACAAACTGATTGAATTATTGACCTGCAAGACTATCATAATGTGCTATCAATGTCTCGTCAGTGAATTGAGAATATTATTATGACTCTGGGTAACATAGGGCTTGATGAATTAATAGCGCTGAGGCTTGTAAGACATTCTCCCCTAGACAATTCATTACAAATCATTTTCCATGGTACATAACGGACACTAGCCAGTGCAAAAACTCAGGGAAAAGGTGCGTTCTTGGAATACATGCAGATAGTACACCATTTTTGGCCATGGCGGAGAAAATTGGACATGCTTTGTCATTCAGGAAGACTTGCTGATAGAATTGGAGGTGATCTAAAGAGCACACAGTGTCTCGGATATCCCTCTCAATGTCCATGAGAGGGATATGGCTGGATGAGCCAGAAAGAGATGAACGCTTAGCCATAATTCTGCTTAGGGTGGCAAACAATGACAAGGTGGCAGACAACAATGGAAGACACAGGTGCAATCAAATTGACAAGTACAGAGAAAAAACAATAGCTTTGCGAAAGGAGGAAACAATTTTAAATAAGTGGCGTGGGGCTTATGAATTAAATGTTGAGTTGATGCGCCAAAAGACCGTTAAACGGTACCATGACGTGGTTGATATTTGTCGCCAACCAGCGGCTTATATCACTACGGGAGGCCTCAAAGGTAAGGAGAGCTCATCGGGGTCATGCCCCCGTAGTTAATCCTGACCGCGGATCTTGATCGGCCCCTCGGTCAACGGGGTCAACTGCAGAGGCACCCTCCTCGTTAACCCGTGTGTTGAATGTGCCCGCAGGTTGTCACTTTTATCTCCTACCAAAAAAAATTTCGGATCCTACTCACAAACTTGCTCATTTATTAACTAAGTGTTAGGACCCACCTTCATGAATCCTTTAAAGTATTGAACTTTAAACTAATAAAAAATATTACATCTTTGAGTTAAAGTATGAGAAACTTATACTTTAACATATATTTTTTATATTTTTCCGTTCTTTTGTATTTTTCAAAAATTAAAATAAAGGATATTGTAAATGAGCCACAACACCTGGCATGACTTTGGATATTAAATAATTACTGTCTGACTCTTCACATTCGGCAACATATCATTCCGCACGATAATTTATTTAAACTTGGGTTACAGTACTACGAATTGATTAATGGAGTTCATTAGCAATTGAATATATATATATTTGATATTCGGTACACCTGTCCATCTATGCCATCCACAAGGGTTTGATCCAATACACCTATATGAATATATACAGGTACATCTCGACCATCCAAATCCTATCTGGAGATTGACGGTGTAGATGTGGAGGGGGGAAGGGTTAGGATAACCACCCACTGCACCCTCTGGTTTGTCTTGCATTTTGTTCCTCCGCTGAATGCATCTCCGGTTCTGCAACTAACCTTCATCTTTCTGCTGCGGTGCTCACAGGATACTTGCTTTAGCTCAAAATTTTGTCTCTCAGGGACCTTACCTATTATACTATTGTTACCAAGGTATACGTCTTCAAAATCCTCCCACAATATTAACATTTACAGTTTTTAACATAGTTTTTGGTTGCTTCTCCGTTATCATTTTTGGGTTTGAAGTTCTTATGGAATTGCTTCTCAATTCTTCCACGTTTTTCAAAATGTTGCTATCTCGATGTTATGTAGACCTCCTCTCAAGGTTGCGGAGATGCTATGCTTAAATTCATGGGGTTTTCAGGGTTCAACTTTGGTCTTGGCGCCGACCTTCGCACCCAGGTATTGTATGGGACACACCAATTTGGGTTTTTTTTTTTGTCTTACAATATTATGTTGTTAATACCAAATACCACATCGTTTGCTAATGTTTTTGTCATTTCTATTATAATTTTTCTATAGGTTGGAAGCCTATCCGTAGCTAGAAACCAAGGCGGCTTGGGATTTCACCTCTTACCATCTCTTCTACAGTATGTTCAGAAAAACATTTATAGCAGAGGGTTTTTGTTTTCAAGTCTTTCTTGCTCTGGAAAGGTGTTTAATACAAGCTCTCACCTTTAGAAGTTATCGTCTTGACAAGAGAGAAATTATTCTCTCAACTATATCGTTGTGTGCCCTTTTATGTATAAGGCTGGTGGTTGAGGGAGACTTGCCCCTTAACTGGTGTTTTGTTCAGATCTTTCTTGGAAAGCTTGCCCGGAGGTTATTAAACCTGTTTGGTCTCAATCTAGTCTCCTAAACTGAGCTCATTTAATTGTCAACCAGGATTTGTAAACTGCTGAAGTGAAGTGTACTGTATGTACCTAGGTTCTTGTTTCTTAATGCGTTGTGTGTAGTGTTTTGTGATTTTTTTGGTCTTTTGTGATGATTTATGATGTTTTTGGTCTTTTGGTGATTTATGATGTTTTTTGTCTTTTGGTGATTTTATGTTCACAAGAAAAATGACTAGAAAACTGATGGAAGGAAGCTAACGATTAAAAACAGAGTGAGACCTAATTGATTGATGACAAATGACAAATGCAATTGCAAACACTGAAGTAGAATCAAATCTAAACTATGACTAAGCAAAAACAAAGCTTGATAATGACCTTTAAGCAAATAATTCAAAACACAAACTAAACTTGTCAAATTCTTTCATCAAAGGCATTTGAGAGAGAGCTTGAAACATGGTCAACTAAGCATGCAAATCTTCCTAACTAAACAGTTTAAACAACTAACTTATAATGATGCAACATCTTGTCCTTGATTAGAGATTTTTTGAAGTATGTTTGGAGTAAAACATTGATATCATCATAAGATTTTCTATTCTGAAGCTAATTCCTAACTCTATTCTGCAATTTAATTGAATGTCACAAAACCTTTACTCAAGAGTTATTGATTTCTTTTCAAAGTAGTCTTTTGAGGGAGAGCTCTGTTTATGAAATGAAGAGGAAATTGCAGAGGTACTTCAGGCCTTAAAATGATGTTGTCTTATGTTCATATGGTTATAGATCAATTATGGATTTTAGAACAAGAAGAGGTTTGTGAATAATGAAGGCTATTTTGTTAATCTTAACAACTGAAGTAATCTAATGTGCAGTGAATAACAATTGAATGTGGAGTGCAAATGCAATGAGTTGAACTTCAACCAAACCTAAGATGTCACTAGCCTAAAACAGTGTTAAACTACAAGTCATTATCAAACCCAAAATAAAATAACTGAACATGAATTAAGTGCAATGAAACTCCGGAGTATCCTAAATATGCTATCATGCATTATTCTATGAAATTATACAGTCTGTTTGTCCATCGTTGTTGATATTTTGGAAGAGTTCCTTCTTTTGGAAGATATTTTAGAACAATTCTGACTATGTAATTGAGTGCAAATGCAAATGTAAAGACTGAAAGCAATGAAAAACTAAGATATCAAATCCATATCCCACTCATCATTATGATATTTTCGACAAGCGTTTAAGAGTAAGAACAGAGATGGTACTTAGTGCAAACACACAACTAAATCATTCATTATCACGGTCATGTCTTGAACATCTTAAGGATTTCTTGGAAGAGTTTCTTCTTATGGAAGAGTGATTAGAACAAGTGTAACTGTGATAGTGAACAACAAAAATTACAATTAAATCCTACAATACTATAGCCATTTCCCATTCATCATTATAATCTTTTGGAAGAGCTTCTTCTTGTGGAAGAGTTAGAATGAGTATAACTACAGTAGCTAATAAAAACAACTACAAATTCAACTTCTAATCCTACAATACTATAGCCATTTCCCATTCATCATTATAATCTTTTGGAAGAGCTTCTTCTTGTGGAAGAGTTAGAATGAGTATAACTACAATAGCTAATTAAAACAACTACTAATTCAAATTCAAAAACGTAAAGGAAGCTAGAATACTTATCTAATTTACGCAAATAAATCCGTGCAAGAGGCAGGGGCCCTCTACCACCTGACGGAATTCAACTCCAAATTAAATCACGCTTTCAAAACAACATTGTCTGCTTCATTAAAGATAAAATAACTTGAACATAGCAATCTGCGTCTTCAGAAATGTAGCACAGAATCTCAGCAAAATCTAGAATGAAATCTAGCATAAAATCTAGCCTAGCTCTCGGTTTCCCAAGTGTTTATATAACAAATGTAAATAACAAGATTTGCAACAATTTCAGGAACACTGTCTTTCCTTATCGGAATCACATTAGGACTCTTGAAGTGGCTGCGTGAAAAGGAAAAGACATCTGGACTGAGACAGTCCTAATAGAAGTCTTCCTTCCTAAATGTGTTCCCACGTTCCAAAACCATACCCAGAATTCGTTTCTTCCTCCATGATGAGCAACGAACCATGTAGACATGACATGGATTATGCCCATATGCGGTTTTTCTTGAGAGGCCACCTGGAACATACCCAAACGTGAAGATAGTTGCAGAATCGCCGGTTAGCTACGGAATGTCTGCATTCTGCAGCTAGTTCCGGTCAAAATGCTTTACAATGGCAAAAATCACAAAACTTAGCAAGTCAGTCATATAAATCATTCTAGAAGTAATTTTAACTATATTCATTGATCAATTAGGTCTAGGATAGCAATGGACAAGGGAAAATGAGGTAAAATAAGATGAAAGGAAGCACCATTTTGAGGCTCAACATACCCCCACTGCTGTCTCCTTGCATGTCCTCATGCAAATTATCCTATGAACTCAGAGGCTTCTGCAAGAACATCTAATCCTCTCCTTCTCCTTTGTCTGGAAGCTAGAGATCTTCTGGGTTTTCTGATAACAAGTTTGAACCTTAGGTTGGTAAGTGCCCTGATTAGCTTCTTGTTCCTTTTCTTCAACTTCTCATTGGTCTTCTCCACTTTGTCTATATGCAGGGATAAGGTTGAGTTCATATCAGTTTTGAGCTTGACTTGATCCTTGAGAATTTCATTCTCATTTTTGATGTGTCTATTCAATAATTCCAACTCATACCTATCCCTTCTTAATATATCTATTTCAGACAGTGGAGGACTGGGGGTTCTCTCCTTGCTTTCTGAAGCTCTCCTTTCCAAAGTTTCCACATAGTCATAAATTTCTTGTTGAGCAGGGTCAATTTCAGGGGTTCCTTCATTAAAATCCTCTTCAACATCTTCTTCAATGGATGTTTCTTCATCTTCTATATTAATTACCCTTGTTTGTTTGATTAGTGTTTTCTTCAGTTTCCCCTTTAGTCTGTGGCTTCTTCTAGGCTGAGAAGATCCTTCTCCTTTCTCCATGGCAGATTTCCTGATTACCTTTTCTTCCTTAAGTTGTCTCTTGATTTGAGTCAACTTCTCTAAAATGATTTCCTCACTGCTCTCTTGGACTGTTTTGTCAATTTCAACTTTTGAAGCCCTCCATTTCCTACTTCTCCTTGTAGGCTGTGGTTCAGGTGTGGGTTCTTTTGGCTCTTCAAAATGATTTCTTATCAAGAAATTGTCCCATGTATCATTTGTTTTGGTTAAATGATGTTCAATCAAAATTTTAACCAACCCATGATGATATAAAGTTGTCTCTAAAAATTGAACCCTTCTTTGAACACAGGAAGCCATCTTTTTCAAGCTTTGAAGCAAGAAGTAAGGTAGGTTTAGGTCTTCCCCCAGAAAATGCATTATCAGTCTAATGTGGTAGACATAAAATGTCCCATATCTACCCTCACATGTAATAATTTTTTGCAGAAGAAGTAGTATGTTTCTCCACTTATTTTTCAATGCAGAACTGGGAATTCCTTTCTTAAATACAGTGACATCCATACCTGGTGATTTTAGAATTTGTTTCCAGGATTCATTGTGGAATTCTCTATTTTTGAACCATCTCTCTCCATTTCTGAGCAACCCTGTAGCTTCTGCAATGAAAACTTCAGTGACAGTAAATTTGACATCCCCCACTTCAACTTCAGCTCCTTGAAATGATCTTGCAAATGTTTTAGTGACTTCCTTGTGGAAGCCATTAAATTTCTCCAAAAATTGAAGCCATCCTATCTGTTGTAACATTTCTTTGCATTGAGGGTAGCCTTCTAAATATTTTGAACCCACTGGTTCAATTCTTACAATGAAACCCATGATTGCTTCTTCAATGTTCAAATTAACACTCTTCTACCCACAAAAACAATGACTTTCACCTTCGAATTGAAATGGCTTCAAGTTCTTAATGAAAATGGCTTCAAACTTCAGAATGACATACCTCTGATTGATAGTGACAACAGCTTCAAATTTCGAGCTGATATACCTCTGGTTGATAATGAAAACAGCTTCAAAACTTCGGGCTGATATGCCTCTGTTTGAGAGTGACAAATGGCTTCAAATTTCCCACACTACTATACCTCTGTCTCTCGGTGGCAAATAGCTTCAAATTCCCATACTGCTATATATTTGTCTCTTGGTAACAAATGGCTTCAAATTCTTCAATGCTACACCTCTGTCTCCCGGTGACAAATGGCTTCAAATTCTTCAATGCTATACCTCTATCTTCCAGTGAAAAATGACTTCAAATTCTTATCTGCTATACCTATGTGTTTATAGTGATAATGCTCAATCTCTGCCCACAGTGATACTTTGTCTGCTCACGAAATCAAATGGCTTCAAATTATCACGCTGCTATACCTCTGTGTTTACCCTTTTTGCTCTGCTCTGCGTTCACAATGATAATGCTCAATGCTATACCTATGCGTTTACAGTGATAATGCTTTGATATTCAAACTGATATCCTTTGGCTCTGCTCTCGGTGATAAGAATATCTCTGTCTACGAAATGAAATGCTGGCTACAAAATGGAGTGATGGCAGTGGTCACGGAATGGAGTAGTGGAGTGAGGTGGAGGGAACGAATTAATGATTGAAGAGACGGTGGATATTTTTACAACGACAAAGAGAATCATCATTGAATGATTTGGTTAAGAGATGTGAAGAATTCAAATACCTCGACCATTTTAACCGCTTAAATGATGTCGGATATGGAATTTGAAATGAGAGATTTTAATCCAAAGTCTGTGGAGGGTTTATTGGTCTTGATCAATAAAAATAATTAAAAAAACCTTTTCGAACAATCCATAACTAAAACTATGCTAAACTTTAATGAAATGCCATTA
>JAXQQM020076776.1:0-144751 GCA_034641835.2 Pinus albicaulis
ACAGTAAACAAAGAAGATGCAGAACAGTTTCTCAACAACAGTAGAAAAAGACAAAATCTAGTAAAGCCAAAGTTCAGAAGAGGAGCTGAGTGATATTGAAATATGTAATTAAGAATGTGAATGTAAATGATGTAATTATTTTTTATATATTGTTTGTGATGCAAAGGCAAGTATCCTAAGGAAAAGACAAAATCCCACTGTAGCATGAAATTGTGTACATATTATTATGATTTTAAATTGAGTTGGACAAAGAAATGAGGAAGCAGAAGACCAAGAGGTATGACCATTCATTTCGAATTCCTAAAGGAATACAAACAGTCTTGTGAGAATTCCTATATAAGATCAATTTGATAAGCTCAAGAGAAGGAGAGAGAGAGCAGATATAGAGAATGCAGAATATAGAAGAACAAAGCAGAGAAGATTAAGAGAAGAAGAGCAGATACATAACAGAGCTGATATCTGGAGTAAATCAGCAAACATTCAGCTTAATAGCTATCAGTTGTAGTTGAAAAAGGTTGAAGCCTCCTGTAGGTTGGTGCCTACAGAAAATTGAAGGGAGTTAGTGCTTCCTTGCAAGTTGTAGCTTGCAGAATTGAGGTTGGAGCCTCCTGTAGGTTGGTGCCTGTAGAAATATAGTGGTGAGAGGGAGTAGGAGCTTGCCTTTGCATCACAACAATAATAAGATGTGGTTTTCTCCCGTTATGGGTTTCTACTTATATCTGGTGTCTCTGTGCATGATAGTTATGTATTGAATCTGATATGTATCATCTGCTTAATACCTGCAACTCTCATATTAAGTCTACTGCTATATTAAACTAATACTTGCTGCTTGCATTCTAAGATTACTTGCACATTAAATTGGATATGAAATGAAGGTGTAAATAGCTTAATGAAAGTTTTAAAAGATCAGGAATGCATTAAACTGATTCACCCCCCCCCCCCCTCTTAGTTTAATTAAAGGTTCAACAATTGGTATCAGAGCCGGTTCCTTGTATATCAGTCTAACAACTGAAAGGAGATCCTAGGCTCTCAAGATGGCAAGTCAAGAAGGAAGCTCAACTAATAAAGCCCCTTTCTTTACAGGTGCAAATTATGCCTTTTGGAAAATAAGAATGAAAGCTTATATAATGTCTTTAGGATTAGAAGCTTGGGATGCTGTGGAAATTGGATATGTCACAAAGTCAACTGATACAGAGAAAGAAGCTAAAGAAAGATTTGTAGCTAATGCAAAAGAAATGAATGCAATCTTAAGTGGACTATGTGAAGTTGAGTTTATCAAAATAATGCACAGTAAGACTACCAAAGATATGTGGGACACTCTAGAGAATATCCATGAGGGAAATAAAAAGGTTAAGACTGCCAAACTTCAAGTATATAGAGCCCAGTTTGAAAATTTAAAAATGAATGATGATGAAGATGTTGGTAGCTTCTTCTTAAAAGTTGCAGAAATTGTTAACAGTATGAAAGCTCTTAGAGAAACAATACCAGAAGGTATAATTGTACAAAAGATTCTAAGATCTCTTCCATCCAGATTCAATCCCAAGGTGTCTGCAATAGAAGAAACAGCTGATTGGGAGACCTTGACCATGAACCAGCTACTAGGAAATCTTACAGCATATGAGATGAGGCTCCCACAGAAGAAGCCAAGTACAAGGGAGGTAGCATTCAAAACAAAAAAGAAGAAAGAAGAAAAGGAAGACATATGCTCCTGCTCTGATGAAGAAGAGGCTAAATTTGTCAAGAAATTGGATAGAGGCTCAGGTAGATACAAAGGTAAACTTCCCTTCAAATGCTTTAACTGTGGAAGAGTTGGACATTATGCTGCTAAATGTCCTCATAAGAAAGTAAGAAATCAAGCTCAAGAATCAGAGAAAGACACATCAAAGAACTGGCAGAAAGGAAAGAAATTCAACAGAAAATCCTTCTATGCTCAGCAAGACAGTAGTGCATCTGAAGACTCAGATGAATCCTCAGGAGAAGAGGGAACCTCTGAATTTTTACTGATGGCCATAGAAGATCTTGAAGGACTCTTGCTAGAAGAAGAAGAATAAGGGGAAGTCGACCTTGAGGGGGAGCTAAGAAGTGCTCTGGAGGAGATTGACAGACTCAAACTAAAATGCAAAAAACAAAAAGAGATTCTCCTAAAATGTGTGAAAGAAGAGCAAAATTTAGAAGTCCTCATGCAGCTGAAGGTAAAGCTTGAAGAAGCCAAGAAGATAGAAGATATGTTACTTTAGCAAATCAAAGATAAAACTCGAGAACAAGAGAAGCTGGAAGAAGAAATTCTGTGTTTGAGAAGGAAATTAGAAAGTGCTCAACAGAAAGTTTCTATATACCCTTCTCAAATGACAAGTTCTGGTAAGTTGAATGAAATCTTGGATGCTCAAAGATCTCCTCTAATAAAAACTAGGATAGGCTATGAAGGAGAATCAAGTAAAGGCAAAGAAAAGGAAAACAAAAATATAATTTTTTTGAAAGCAAAGAAGGCTGATGAAGCAGCTCAAATAATTCCTACAAAGGAAGAAACATGTAATGAGAAAGACAGAGACCAAAAGAAACCTCTAATAACAAAGATTGTAACAAATACTAAGACAACAGAGAAAGGATCATATATTCCTGATTATATCAAATTTGGAAGCCATCAAAGGAGATTCTTGCCTCCTATGAAGAATGCCACCTGTTATGTCTGCCACAAGCTAGGACACATTACTGCATATTGTCATGCAAGGAGGAATGATTCAAACTAGCAAAAGATGCAAGCATGGAAGAGACAACCTTACATCAGGTATGCAAGTAATTTCTATGGTTATTGTTTTTATTGTAAGGATTTTGGCCATAGAATTATTGAATGTAGAAATTATGGACAAAGACTGATGTTCAATACCTCAAGGAGGTTTATGAGTCAAAGCAATTTTGTTCATGCTCACAATTCTACAAAAACTATAATCAAATGTTGTATATGCAATCAAGTTGGACATATATCTTCCAAGTGTTCTCTAAAAGGATATAATTCATCACCTCACAAAAGATACCAAACAAAAGGGGGCCTCCAGTGGATAAAGAAGGTGAATAAATGTGACTTGGCTTTAACTGCCCAAGATTTGAAGAGTCAATGGTATTTGGACAGTGGCTGCTCTAAACACATGATAGGAGACAAAAACAAGTTTTTAACTCTTGATGAAAAGAAATCGGGCAATGTCACTTTTGGAAATGACAAATCAGGAAAGATCAAGGGAAAAGGATCAGTCAGCATAGACAATGGCAGAGGAAAGGCCCAAGATGTACTATATGTAGATGGGCTGAAAGCAAATTTACTGAGTGTCAGTCAGATGTGTGATAAAGGCTGTGAAGTTCTCTTTAGAGCACAAGATTGTGTAGTCAAATCAAGCACAACAGGAAAAACTCTACTCAAAGGTGTTCGAACAGAGAGTAATGTGTACATAGTGAAAGAGGAGGATGAAGCCTGCCATCTTAGCAAAATCGAGGAGTCATGGTTATGGCATAGGAGATTGGGACATCTCAGCTTTGACCATATCATTAGACCGAGCAAGAAGAAATATGTCAGAGATATGCCATAAATAAAAAGGCCCTCAAACACAATATGCAAATCTTGTCAGTTGGGGAAACAAACTCGCACATCCTTTAAATCTAAAGAAGAGTTATCAACAAGAAGACCACTGCAACTTTTGCACATGGATCTGTGTGGACCTGCAAGAACTAAAACACCAAGTGGAGAGTCCTATTTTATGCTGATAATAGATGATTTCTCCAGAATGACATGGGTTGCTTTTCTCAAGAATAAATCGGAAGCTCTGGACAAATTCAAAACATTTAAAGCATTAGTAGAAAATCAGACAGGATGCAAGATGAAATGCATCAGATCAGACAGAGGAGGTGAATTCACTGATTATGACTTTGCAAACCTATGCAATGAACATGGCATAAAACAACAATTTACTATTGCAGGGACACCTCAGCAGAATGGAGTAGCAGAGAGACAAAACAGATCTGTTCAACAAATTTCTAGAGCCATGATGCAAGAGAATAATATTTCTCAAACCTTCTGGGCAGAAGCAGTGCACACAGCAGTACATATCCTTAATAAAGCTCACTTAAGGCCAAGCAGTGACAAGACTCCCTATGAACTATGGCATGGAAAGCCAGCTTCAATCAAACATTTCAGAATCTTTGGAAGAAAGTGTTACATAAAGAATAATGATGAAAATCTTGGCAAATTTGATGCAAGAGCAGATGAAGGGATATTTCTAGGATATGCTTCCAAAAGCAAAGGGTACAGGTGCTACAACAAGACCCTTCGGAAGATAGTTGAAAGTATTGATGTGAGATTTGATGAAGAACTTCCAAACAATACTAGAGATACAGACTGCTACAGTACATCAGACAACAATGAAGAAGAAGATCAAAATGATGATGAAACAAGCAAAACATCAGAAGATGCCGGACCGAACTCAAAAACCCCCTCAAGATACACTCAAAAGAACCATGTAGAAGATCAAATCATAGGAGACAAGAATGTAGGAGTACAAACAAGAAGGCAGCTAACTGAACAGACAGAAGAAGTATACATAGCCATGATGTCACAAATAGAACCAAAGAAATTTGAAGAAGCCAGCAAGGACAAGTCTTGGGTAAATGCAATGAATGAAGAATTGGACCAAATTGAGAAAAACAATACCTGGGAACTAGTTCCTAGACCTGCTGAGAAAAATGTTATAGGCTAAAAATGGGTATTCAAAAACAAAATGAATGAGCAAGGACAAGTAATCAGAAATAAAGCTAGGCTGGTATGCAAAGGATACTCACAAATAGAAGGACTTGATTATGATGAAACATTTGCCCCTGTAGCCAGAATGGAAGCTATCAGAATGTTCCTGGCATTTGCATGCTACCAAGATTTCAAGGTATATCAAATGGATGTAAAATCTACTTTTCTTAATGGAGATCTAGAAGAAGAAGTATACATGGAACAACCAGAAGGCTTCTCATTGACAGACAAAGAAGACTATGTATGCAGACTGAAGAAGGCCCTATATGGACTGAAACAGGCTCCTCGTGCTTGGTACTCAAGACTGGATAAACATTTGCAAAAACAGGGTTTTAAAAGAGGTGGAGTAGACAAAAATCTATATATAAAAGCCCATGAAAATGAACTCCTGATTGTTGTAGTGTATGTTGATGATATTATGTTTGGAAGCAACAAAGATGAACTAGCAAAAGGGTTTGCTGATGAGATGAAAACAGAGTTTGAAATTTCTATGATTGGAGAACTCAGTTTCTACTTGGGACTGCAAATTCAGCAAAAGAACACAGGCACATTCATCTCTCAAGAAAAATACTTAAAAGAAATGTTGAAAAGATTCAAAATGGAGGACTGCAAACCTGTGACTACCCCCATGATCACGGGATGCAAGTTGTGTATTGATGATGGGTCTGCAGATGTAGACCAAAAACTCTACAGATCCATGATAGGAAGCCTACTGTATTTGACAGCTTCAAGACCATACATCATGCTAACAGTAGGACTAGTGGCTAGATATCAAGCAGCACCTAAACAAAATCATCTCCTTGCAGTCAAAAGAATATTCAGATATCTACAAGGAACTACACAGTATGGGCTTTGGTATCCTAAAGGCAAAAGCTTCACTTTAACAGCATACACAGATGCAGATTGGGCCAGCTGTGTGGATGACAGAAAAAGTACAAGTGGAGGTGCATTCTATCTAGGAGAAAGCCTAGTTGCATGGTTAAGCAAGAAACAAACATCCATCTCTCTGTCTACAACTGAAGCAGAATATATAGCAGCAGCAGCATGTTGTACACAAGTCATGTGGATGAAGTAAACTCTTCAAGACATGAAGGTAAGCATTGATGAACCTATTTCAATAAAATGTGATAATACAAGTGCTATAAGTATATCTAAAAATCCTGTACTTCACTCAAAAACTAAACATATTCCAATCAAGTATCATTTCCTCCGAGAACAAGTGGCTCAGAAGATAGTAAAGCTGGAATATGTACCAACGAAAGAACATACAACTGATATATTTACCAAACCTCTTGCTAGAGAACCATTTCAATATTTGAGAGATAAACTAGGGGTAGTATCTGCAGATGCTACTCTCTGATATAAAGAGAAAGCACAATTTCAGGGGGAGAACAAAACGAAAATATCATTCCAGGGGGAGAATAGCCAGCAAGAAAAACATGAATCAGGTCCTCAAGATCAAAGGACTAAGGCAAAAGAACACCAAGTTATTATCCTAAAATTATCTGCATTATTCAAGCATCAAAAGGTCAATTACAGAGCAAAAGGATCAGTAGTGAATCTGAAACATAAAAGACAAGTAGTGAATTATCATTTGAAGCCTCTCAACATTTTAATTGCTGAATTCAATCATACATCTCAAAGTGTTCTCACAACAAGTCTTATACATCACTATGAAGCAGCATGGTACAAAGTCAGTAGAAGAGGGCCTAAACATAACTCAAAAATAGGAAACGCAAAAAGCAACCCTTTGCCATTGATGACAAAGGGGGAGGAAGAGCAGACAAACAGGAAGAGCAAACAGCAGGAGAAAGAACAGGCAAATAGAGAAAATGTATTGACATCAATGCCAAAGGGGGAGACTGTTGGAAATGTTGTCATTGATGGAAAAGGAGATGACAAAGGAAATATCCATAAGGCAAAAGAGACAGAGAGGTAGAAGTTGAAGCAGAAGCAATACAGTGGTTTATTCATGAATTAGGGGTGTAATGCAGTTTGTAGATGAATTATTGAGCAATTATTCATTAATTGAGTGGCATAAGCTTTGATTGAAGACTAAAACCCTATGGTATATGTAAATGTGTATACATATCTGTTTATAAAGAAGTGTATATAAGTTCTATATATGATTTTATGACTTCTTGGTCGAATTATTTTGAAAAACAAATCATCTCAATATAACTGTGCATTTGTTGGAGAATACCTTTGTAACTGTGCATTTATTGGTGAAATTCCTGCAAGCTCTTGTAGAAGTCGGACCCAGTAAATCAAGCTAAGAATCTGCCTATATATTCAGAAAGAAGAATGTTTGATAATGTGTAGAAATGATGCCCAAACTGTATGTACTTGTGGGGAGGATATACAAATCCTGTGACGAGAATTCCGTATGAATGAGACCCTGTAGCAGAATATTTATAAGAAATGCATAAGAAACCTCTGCATAAGAATAAACGAAACCGTGTTATGTATGGTGGAAATCTACAAAGGTTATGTATGGTGCAAGGGTTGTGAATGGTGGAGCTGAACCATCAACAAGCAATGTGAATGGTGATGTCATGACTTCGTGGAGCGGGTTCCGAGCCACAGAGAAATATTTAAAAACGACTATTTAATAAAGAAGACCGGAACTGACAATAAGCAGAGAAGATTAAGAGAAGGAGAGAAGATACAGAGAATGCAGAATATAGAAGAATAAAGCAGAGAAGATTAAGAGAAGGAGAGAAGATACAGAGAATGCAGAATATAGAAGAATAAAGCAGAGAAGATTAAGAGAAGAAGAGCAGATACAGAACAGAGCTGATATCTGGAGTAAATCAGCAAACATTCAGCTTAATAGTTGTCAGTTGTAGCTGACAAAGGTTGAAGCCTCCTGTAGGTTGGTGCCTACAGAAAATTGAAGGGAGTTGGTGCTTCCTTGCAAGTTGTAGCTTGCAGAATTGAGGTTGGAGCCTCCTGTATGTTGGTGCCTGCAGAAAAACAGTGGTGAGAGGGAGTAGGAGCTTGCCTTTGCATCACAACAATAATAAGATGTGGTTTTCTCCCGTTATGGGTTTCCACTTATATCTGGTGTCTCTGTGCATGATAGTTATGTATTGAATCTGATATGTATCATTTGCTTAATACCTGCAACTCTCATATTAAGTCTACTGCTATATTAAACTAATACTTGCTGCTTGCATTCTAAGATTAATTGCACATTAAATTGGATATGAAATGAAGGTGTAAATAGCTGAATGAAAAGTTTTAAAAGATCAAAGAAATTAATGTGCATTAAACTCGATTCAATTTCCCCTCGCCTTTTACTCAAAGGTTCAACAATAGACCCATTGCATTGCTGCCGTTAGACCAAAACCCGCAAGTGTTAGTCAACGATCGTATCGCCAGAGATAAGGATCCACGAGAGGCGGTTAGTCCATGTCGCGAAACACATGGGGAGCGTTGGTTTATCCAATGTCCAACAATCTCCCCCCCAACGCGAGTCGGGTGTGGATCGAACTCGTGACCTACGCTCTGATACCACTTGTTGGGAATTACGATTGCCGTTAGACCAAAACCCGCAAGTGTTAGTCAACGATCGTATCGCCAGAGATAAGGATCCACGAGAGGCGGTTAGTCCATGTCGCGAAACACACTGTGAGTGTTGCTAGTTATCCAGTTGTCCACCGCTGTTCCTCTTCAAGCTCCCAACGATTGAGGTCCGTGAGGATGATCCCCACCCAAGAATATCAGGATGACCATCTCATTTCAATGGTACCCCCTCCAAGTAGTTTGGTCACTTCCTTCAATTGGATTCGATTTTCAGGATACCACCTTCCTTCTTATGTGCCTTTTGAGATCATGGTACAGGTCTTCGATATAGTTGTACCTAGCATGATTATAGATGAAGGTGCGTCTGTTAGTGTTTTTTCTTCAAATACTTGGCAAGCTTTTGGTTCTCCACCACTTATGCCTGTTACTCAGAATCTGTTGGCATTTAACAGTGGAACCAGTCAACCGTTAGGGATCCTTCCAAAGTTACCGATCACTTTGGGAGGGAAAACCGTCTGTATAGACGTGATGGTTGTTCTAGGCCCCTTAGATATCAATTTATTCCTGGGGCGCGACTATGCTTATGCCATGGGCGCACTTGTCTCCTCTCTCTTTCGTGTGATATGTTTTCTACATGGAAGTTGGATTGTGAGCATTGATCAACTTTCATTCTTTGGTTCGGAGGTGGAAGCTGGCCCACCATCATCCCTGCCAGAGCTTTATCCGTCGGGTGTATCTTCCCCACCACGGGTGAATTATGTGGCCGCTTGTTCGTTGCCCTCATCCAGTGATTGTGCCATCGAGTACTATTTACTGGGGGCATTCGATCGCGATTTCCAAGATGTTGTTCTCCCATTAGATGCGACCCTCTTATAACCCATGAACTTTTATTCGTTATGGTAAAGGTCGTTATGAGAAGAGTTCCCTTTATTGTGTCAAGCTCATTAAAAAATGAAACAAGGTGTTACGAGGATGGTTTGTCTTCTATGTCAACCTCGTTAAAAAATGAATTAAGTCATGAGGATAGTTATTTTAATGTGTCAACCTCTTTAAAACAATAAAACACGTTCCTGTTCAATTCGAGTCTTTGATCAGATCTCGTAAAATCCCAGTCAAGTCTTTCTCTGATCTCATAATTTGAACCTTCACTCCATCTGCTTTTTATTCATTGCAGTTGGACTAAAGCTTGGGGGGCATGTACCTCGAATTGAGTCACCATGCTTGGGGCATGCCCGTTTTTCAAGCATAGTTTACCTTTGTTTCAAGATTTCGTAAAAATGAAACCAATTTCAAGCATAGTTTACTTTTGTTTTCAATCTTGCATAAAAATGAAATCTTTTGGCTTGGTGTGCTTTGTGAATGTTTTTCCTTTCTTTTGGGTCGTTACTTATTATGCAACTTATTTAACTGATACATTAGCTAACATTGTATTAGGCATTTGCATAATTTGTAAAATCGTCATCACATGAAAAATATCCATATAAGAAAACAGATGTATATATATATGTTGAATGTTTGCATTAGTGTGCATCATAAGTTCAAAAAATATGTGTGTTTCTGTTACATCCTGAGACATCATGTCTCTCAAAATATGCATAAATAAAACCTAGGTGTCTAATCGGCGTGATGCTCATGATAGCATGTCACTACCCGTACAAGCCGCCTTAGCAAGCGGTGAACTCGGTTTGATACCCCTACAGTGTGTCTCTGGTATGCACGAGGAACATCATCAAATCACGCATAGTCCGGAACCCCAAGAGAGATTCCCTCCAGGTTGCGCATGATTTCCTCCTCCTCGCCTCCCTCACCATGAGGGGCAATATCAAAGTCGCGAGGGACTCGCCTCGCTATCAGAGACATACCTGCACGTCTCTCTGGGCCAACATCTGCAATAAAATATGGATTTAATGTCAGAACATGCATAACAAAAAATAATAATACTCATGAAAATAAAAAATGAGTCTTACCAAGTGCTTCATCCCAATCCTCCATGACAATCAGTTGTCGGCGGAGCCAATCGAAGAAATCCGGTCTCCAGGACATATGTTGACCGCCCCCTGACCTTGGCATCCGAGCTGCCCAATGGGCCATCTGTGGCTCCTGTGCTGGTGGTGTTGGAACTATCAATTCCTGTCGCTGAAATATTGGTAGTCGTTCCAAGAAGAACGATACTAGGATAGATCCATATCCAAACTGGTTTAGTTTGGTCTTCTTGCATTTCGTCAGTTGACGTTTCATATTGATCGTCACTGCCTCTGCCCAGTTGTAGAGGGTCGGTGTTAGATAGTCCACTGCAAGAAGTAGCTGTGTTTTTGTTGCTTCATGCGGTGCCTGTGATCCTACAGCTCGTGTGATGGTGTGTAGCACTACCTTTAGTGCCAAGTCCGAGATAGTCTGGATATCCACTTTCCTGCTTCCTGATCCTTTCCATGCCCCTAGACATACCCTGTCGATCACCATGCTCATGTTCTCCATGGTGGGCCAGGTGCCGGTCAGGACTGGTGTTGCCCTCCTCCGTGACAATCCTGTTATGAAATAAATGTTTGAAACATCAATCTCGAGTTCCTGATCACAAAGAATTAATTTTTCCTGATCCTCATCCCAAATACTGATTAAGTATTGCAGTAGCTCCGGTTGAGCTTTGAGGCACCGTGTCATGAAGAATTTTTTCAGTCCATAGTCTCTGAGAGCTTCCATGCATCTTTCATTTTCCATGGCAAGCTTGTCTTCTTCACTGTGTTACCGTTCTTTCCATTCGATCACCATTTTGCCGCTTCACACCTGCAAACATGTTTATATGAACCTCATTAGCCAAATTTAAAATCTTTTGATTTGTGAAATTGGGCTTAATTTCTTGCATTCATAAGCAAAAATGGTTTACGTGGTTGGCACGACTGTTTTAGAAACAGTCGCGCCAATGGGCGCGCCCTAGTTCAGAAATTTTGGCGATTGGGGCGAGTCTGTGCCCGATACTTGCGCTAACCGTCGTGCCCTATTTTTTACAAATTCCCCCACAAAATTCCAAATTTGGGGTTGCAGGCAATGAAAGAGGAATTAAAATGCAGGGAAGGATGTTGGCTCTTACCTGGAACTGACGGATTCGAGATTGGTCTGCCAGATTGCCCGCTATCGCTGCCGAAAAATCACAGTGTAAAAAGGGGTAACTATTGCTCCACAAGAGGTAAAAGTGAAAATTAATTATTTTTTACCATTTTTGGCCTTTTATAACTTTTTGAAACCCTAATTAGGTAAGACATATTTTTCTATTATTTCACTATGTTATTTCGAGAAATGGGTTTTACGTTTGTCTCTTGTGCAGTGATAGGTCTTTAATGAGATAGTGATGAAGTAATTAGTTGTATTTTATACTTTTTTGGACTAGGTAAAAACACGAAAAATTCAGTATTGGATTCATCTTTCAGCTCTTTTTCTGACTCTCTAAAACTAAAAATATTTCCAAAACTCTTGTCGTTTTGAACTCGTTAAATGGCTGCAAAATGAGTATACGTTTACCCCTTTTTCGGGCTGGGATAGATTATTTACGAAAAAGGAATACCTTAGCCTATTGTGACTAAGAGGTTATTTCAGATATTGTTTTCTACCTTTTCGGATCTGAGGGACTATTTATGAAAAGGGACATGCTAGAGTTTTCTTTTCCGCTTCTTTTCAAACTCTCTAAACATGAAGAGATGCCGAGTTCTTCCTTTGGTAGACTCGTTAAACCCTGATGACATCGAAAATCATCACCATGACTTACTCGAGTTTCTCCTTCCTAGGGCTCGTAAATTTTACTAGGATGGATTTTTCCGAAGGAAAAACTTACATTACAAGCATATGCTATCCCCTTCAAGCTTGTTTTTCAAAAATAATTGGGGTACTCACCAGAAATGGTGGGAGAAAATGGAACTAGATTTTAGTTGTGTCGGAAGTATGTCGCTCTTGAACATGACACTCATATGCATTCGTGTCAGGTTGGGGACATCTCATTTCATCATTTTTTCCTCCATGGGTTTGGGTAATCTTTGTTGGCCTCTCATCTTCTATTTTCCACGTCATCATGATCTCAGATCCTTTGATGTCAAATACTGCCAAATCCAGAGTCGTGTCGCTGATATGTTCAAGAGAAGTTTGCCTCTGTAGTTTTCAACCTCCCTCTAATTCTCTGCTGGTCCTGATTAATTACCATCATGTTCCTCTATTTCATGTCAATGATGTGGGAAACATTATGGCCCTCCTTCGACCGGTTCACTTCCTGTCAACTTTAGCTCATTATCCAGGAAGTTGACCTAGAGACTCCCTTCTAGTACCTTGGAGCTCGCATGCCTCAATGGAAATTTCTTCACATTAGATGATAGCTCCACATCATTGGCCTTCGACCGAGTGATTCTACAGGTGTTCGAAACCAGATCACTATTCACATTCTGTGGATTGTACCTGTTGTAACTTGAGAGCCATTGTCATTATTGGTGGTTTCTGTCATGTCTGTTAACAACTTTCATCATTGGCTAGTAATCAGGTGACTTCCTTGCATGTTTGACTTCAGCTCACATATTCACATGCTTTAATTTGTACTTGTTTGGGTCGATATGGAGCGCAAGACCCTGGGTTTTATCTGATAAGATCCAGGTTGTGGGATATTATGGTTTATCGTGATTTTTTGCATGAATCTTTGGATTGGATGGCTGTGACCATACCTGAGTCTATTTGTTGATCCTTATTACTGGATGGCTGCACCCATACCTTGGATATCATTTTATATATGTACTCTATTATGGATGGCCACGCCCATGCCACATGTTCATGTATCAGAGATATCAGTTGTATTTGTACTTGCAGGTCTTTCGACAACAGTGTTTGGTTCGAATGCGTTCTCATAAATCATTTGGACCTCATGCTTTATGGGGCATCTGTTACACAATATTTTGTCACTGTCCCTGCAATCCCCATCCCGCATATTGGAGGATCATTTCTGTGACTAATAAGAAGTTTCATGCCTTACAAAGACCATCATTTCATCCCTTTCCATGAGGACAACATTACTTTTGTTGAAAATTTCATGAGCAGACTATCAGAAACACATGTTTTTTCCTTGGCGCTAGTAGACTGTTATGCCCTCATGCCAATGAGGAAGATCAACACTAGGCCCCGCGCCCATTGGCGCTCTGTCCCAGTGAGCTACCCGCGCCAACCTGTTTATGGAGTGTTTTTTAAATATAGAGGCGAAGTTTCTATCCTAGCAACTTCGTGGGCGAGTCAACTGGAGTGGTTCGACTGAATAAACACGGCCCCCTTCCTTTGGCCTCTTGTTTCCACCATTTGGGGAAACCTCCCAAGGGATAAGGCCTCCCTTCCACCATTGTAGGGATCCCAACCTCCTCCTCTCCCTCTATAAATAAATCTATATCCCATTGATGTGCTAGCTGAACATATTATAGTTGAAAGGCTGAAGAGAATTCCTGAACATTTCACTAGAAATATAGAACAAAAAGAGACCTTTGTCGAGAGAGATTAGGCTTGTGTCCTCACCTCGTCTGAATTCCCCAACGATAATTTGAGACGTGCTTCAACTGAACCCCATTGGAGGAGGCTGCGATGTCAAGGCTCTGGTTGTAACTCTTTCTTCTATTTATATATATACATGACTATTGTCTGGTTCCCATCTTGTGTTAATGTGTTTTATTTGATGAAATATGCTTAACCTTCCTTGATTGGTTAGTTGATTATGAATGAAATCATTGTCGTGTATGCTACTCTTGTTTGTTGATCTTCGTGCAGGTATCCGAGCACTGTTGCAGAAGGATTGTGACCCGTCGAGACAGAGATTAAGAGGCCACCACCACTACAATGACGACAACGTTGGAATCCAGGTAGGTCAATCTACCTCGTCCTTTTCATTCATTAATTAGGAACCTACACTTTAGCTTGTCCCTTTGTTGCTAGACCCACTCTAGGGCTAGAGGGATCATCTCTGTCTGTAGAGAGGATTTACCTTCCCAATAGTGTCCATTTTTTAGATTTTATACACACATACACACACACACACACACACACATATATATATATTTATTTATTTCAGGTTTTTAGAGTTTATCACTTCTAATGGTTTCCCTTAGATACCTCTAGGTTCAATTCCATTTCTTTTTTAGGATAATATAATGACGAGTTCAAGAAAATTAAGCATCATTGTTTCCAATACTTATGAATAATAGACCCTCAATACAACATCAACACCACCTATTTGGATTTAAATCATGATTTTATCCAACAAATAGGTCTCTATAGTGAGAATAATCCTAAGGCACTTCCATGAAAATTTATGGTACCTCCATTTTTAATAATTACTTGAAACTCTAGTGATGGATGTATAAAGCAATCAAGAATTTTATCCAATTTGTAATGAGTGAAGTTATGTGTACTAGAAGAATCAATAAACACTTTTACCATATTCTTTTTTATATGCCCTTCTATATTGAGGTTTGCAGAGTATTGATTCCAACAAATGCATGACAATATATGGTTGATGTTGTTTTTTCTATTTATATATCTTACAATTGTTCCAATTCTTGATATTCTTCCTCTTCACCATCTATGTCGAATAATTTCTTCTTTCCACATTTATGCCCCTTAATGTACTTTCTATCACAATTGAAACATAGCCTCTTTTATATTATTTCATTAATTTGTTGAGGTGTAAATATTTTAGGTTGAATGAGGGTAGGAAAGGGAATATGGTACTCCCTACATTTTTTAGTGGCGAATCTTCTAGTATCCATATTTTCACTTTCAACTTTCCATTCCATGATCAAAGCATCCTTTAGGGATTTAGGTTCAAAGAGACACACCTCATGTTGAATGCTCTCTTTTAAAGTTCCCATAGAGAGACCTAACAAATTATCATTTGGAATGTTCATTACCGTGAGGATCAATTTTTGAAATTGTTGAATGTGCTAATGTATTTGGAACTATTTGCTATAAATTTATCAATTGACTAAAGATTGCATTTCTCTTAATAAATACCATAATTTTATATCATTCCATCCATAAAAATGGACCAATAAAAATCCTTGTGCACTCACAAATCCATTTTCACCAAAAAAACTGATCGTGCTCTAAATACAAGGATGCACGAGTTACATAGTTGGAAATAGGTGTAGATCAAAAAGTTCCTTTTATCTAGAATATCCATGTTATAAGATCTTCACTATCAAATTCCCTCATAACATTCTTGGGAATTAATTAGTTCCTTCATGTCAAGTTGAACCCTTGATGATGCCAATATTAGAGTGAGGAATAATCAATATTCTAGGAATTAATCTTCATGTTCTCCACATTTAGTAAATCCTTCCCGTACATGATTTTGTTTGAATAAATTTGTTATACATATTTCCATGATTTCCTTTCTTTTCAATATTGCCTTTAGATAACTTCTAATCTAGGGATAAATTTTTGTAATTGTTCCATCTTTTGTTCCATATGTTCCTTGTTTTGATCCATCCAGTGTATTTTTTTTTTTTTTCATAAAATCAACAATTTTCACTAACACAACACTCAATTATTAAATCCATTGTCCAATCATTGGATAGGCGATTATGTATCTCTTCAATTTCTTTATGAGTCATGTTTGAGCTCTCTAAAGGTTTAATCGGTGTAGAATTTTTTTCACCACTATTTTCCATATGGGATAGTAATAATATTTATCTATACTTTCTCAATATTTTAACTTTGCCATACTCTTTGAATCACCTAAAATAGATCTTCTAATCAAATTTATGTCAATTTGATGTATCATACCTTTAAAACCTTAATTTGGAGACCATTTTATAGGCTATCCTTATACCTGATATAAATATGAATTTTTTTCACCTCTACTTTTGAAATTTCAATATGTGGTGGCCTAATATGTCTTCTTTGTACTACTATATGGTTGACTAGATTATGATGTTTCAAGAAAATTAATGGTAACTTTCCCAAAACTTGCTGATTTTTTCCCTTTACGGAGCATGAACTTGTATGGACTACCATGTGTTCAATTTTTTTTATTTATGTATGAGATTTTAACCTGCTATACTATTGTCCATGCCCTATTAAAAAAACTAGTCATGGTCAATTTGGATCTTTATACAATTAGATATAAGTATTTTATCAAAAAAACCCATTTGATATTACTTTTAGTGCTAATAAAAAACCATAAATTCAATAAAAAATAACTTGAAAATTATAACGCATTAGAATTTAAAAGTTTTATCATATTTACTTCATTACATCTACTTAATATTTAGAAAATTTCACTATTTATAGGTCCTCAAGAAAAACATTATAACAAATATTCCAAGAGCACTCATTTGGGACTAATTTTATGATTAGTCAAGATTCCTAATTTCCATAGCCTCTATTTTGAAAATTATGGTGGATCAAAACCTAAAAAAATTATCATAAGTACTTCACTATGTTTCCTCCATCTCCCAAAAAAATTTCTTTTTGAAATTTCCCAAAGAAAATGTTTTTTTTTTGTAAGTTAGGCTAATCTATATTATATCATCAAAGAAACTTTACATCAGCAGTGGGTTGAGATGGCTAGTAGTGCTTAGCCTATCCCAGCCTTGGTAACTTTAAAATATGTGCAGGTTTGGGATTGTCTCCTAGGAGGAAACCAACCCCTTGAAAAATATAAACAATCATGATCTACAATAAGATCTGTAATACATATAAAACCAAAGAAACTGTGATGTGTCCAGAGTTGATAAAAAACAGAGGTGAGCCGATTTGTTGCGTAGTCATGGTATTCCATCATCATCCTTTGTGGTAGGGTCCTCCTCCTCGATAAGGCATCCTTAATCATGCGCAATGACCTCCTCCTTAGCAGTTGGTGCGTGTGGGGTCTTCGAGACGACTGCGTAGTAGATGGGAGCATCAGGGTGCTCTGCTTCTAGAACTCTGGTCCATACTCCATCCGAGTCCATGATCTAGATGTCCATATCCTCCTTCGCAGGCTCGTGAACTGGGAGCGGCTCAATTTTCTGAGGAGTGGGTAGCTCAAAATGTGCAATGGTGGACTTCCTGGGACCTTTTCTTCCCCTTTGTTTCTCTGGGGTTAAGACCATCTCTTCCTGGGGGCAATCCGGCATTTGAGTGTCCTTCCTGACGTTGATGCCTGAAGAGGAGCCCTCCATGGATTCCAGGTGATGATCCAGACCTCACTGATAACACCCCAAAAATGCGCCTCTTTGGCTGCCCCTAATGGGATTTTGATGTTGTCGCAGGGCCATGGGGAAGCTGACGAGAAGAGTAGGGAGATACGCAAAAAGAGTGTGAGCAACAGAGTTGTGTGTCGAGGGGGGGGGGGGGGTGTGGGGCACGTAAAAAGGGGTCGCGCAACAGGGAGAGGCCAGGTGTTCCACAGGGAGGTACACTGCCGGGGGGCACGCCACTTGGAGGGTATCAGAGGGAGGAGCACACTTCAAGAAGGCGCATGTCAAAGGGAGCGCACAGAGGGGTTGGGGCAGTAGCGAGATATCAAGGGAAAATACAGAAAGCGCTTGAGAGATCGATTTGAGCATCAGAGGAATGGCAGATTGAGTAAGATCAAGGCTTTTTGAAATCCTGAGGCACAAACACGAGTGTGGGGAGGGATTGTGACACGCTCGCGAATTCGATGAGGGACAGGCCAAGTGTGACAGCATGAGGGTTAGGGTGAGGCTGGAGATCAGGTGCAACATATCACCGTTATGAACGATTTTTGAAATGAGTTCTCGCATCAGATTGAAGCTGTAGTTGCAAGGCATCGTCAAATTGAGCATGGGAGGATCTATCCTCGCACGAATGGAGTGTGCCACCTGCATCTGGGGGCTAGAGAAGATGTTATAATGAACATGTTATGATAATTTGTTTGAAAAAAAACTGGGATTATATGCTTTGAAATGAAATGTTAGACAACAAACACTATAATATCATACGAATATAACGAGAATCAACTCCATGCCTTGAGAATTATATAGAACAATGAATGATAATCCTCTTCAAGGGGATAACCTACTTTTACAATATATAAAATGTACAATGTGAGATGTTTTCTAAAACTAGGTATCATTGGTAATATATAAGAGATAAAATGTACAATTATAATTAAGGAGTCTAGTTGACCAATAAAGACACCACTAGTATAATAATAGAAATGTTCTAAATCATTATTTAAAGTTTAACATTTATTTACAATACATTTTATTGGATAATATTAATAGGAAGATAGAATGGGTTAGTGTTCACTCTACTTATCCTTTGGGATTAAACTCTAGATGTCATATGCAGTCCACCATGTCAATAATGGTCCATTTTAATACATCTTCTATGATTCTCTAGCCTTTTTAGTTGGAACAATCACACACCACTAATGCTTCAAAGTATAGCTACAAAGGACCATCTCCATTTACATATAAGTTCAATGCTCTACAAAAATATGTCAAAATTCATGAAAAATTTGACCTTGGGATGTCTCATGTCTTTATACGGGTCTTTCATGCACAATATTCTAGTGAAAATCCTTCTATATTTTTCACCAATATAGTGCTTAGTTCCTAGTCTCTTGCCAATATATTTTATCTAACCCTTAATTTCTTGACATATTTTATCTAATTAACATATTATTGTTTATGTTGCAAGTTGATGGTTGAGAACAAGGTGATGAAGAGAAGGTTATGTGTGTGTGTGTTCCTTTTTATTTTTCTATTCCATCTTAACTATTAGATGTTTGTAGGATTCCACCCCACACAGGGATGGCCACAAGGATGCCATTTTTTATCATCCTTAACCACTACCATCTATGAAAAAACAGATACAAATTTGATACTTAAACTCCTTGGTTTTGATCAATATAGTTTTAATGAAGGTTTCTAAACAACAACAATTTATGGAAGACATTAATGCCTACAAGGGAAAAACAAAATTAAATGTGATGAAAATTCAATTGTCTTAATGTTTGTGATTTCTTAATTTTTATTACTTAATATGTGTGTGTGTACATACATACATATATAGTAGAGAGTATGTCCCAAGCATTGACAGTAGCACAATTACTACTACGATTGATTGGCCTACCATGACCCCACCTACATCTACTACTAGTGTTTATGCTCCTAATTCTATTGTTGATGCCTATACTCCTATCGATATGATAGCGATCCATGTCCCTGTGCATCTAGTGGCATAAATACTAATGATACCATGGCTACAACTATTAATCCTCATCCCTCATCAATTATGATTTTCACTAGAATTGGGTCATTACCTATTAGTTTACATGTGCACATTGAACTTGTCCCACCAATGGGGTTAAAATTCATGGTAATTACAAATCCTTCAACTTATTTTCATTTTTTACAAAATTATGTAATTTTAATTTTATTAGTCTAATTGTAATGGAAGGAAACCCCAATGTGGTTTCAGTTCTGCAGGAAATCAAATGACAACTTCAAGAGATTGGAGTATCTCAGTATCATGCAACGGCTTGAATTGGCAGGATTGAATGACAACTTCAATCCATGCAGTAAGTAGATATGCTAGGGTCTACTGCAAAGGACCTGGCTCCTATTGACTCTTCATATGGTTGACCTTAGATCTTAATAGTTTTTAATGTTTTTTGCGGAAATTTTATATTGTTTTCAGTTATACTTTGATGGACATAGTAAAGTAGATATAGTGGAAAGTAGAAGGAAGAAATTGTTTCAATACTGGTTGGCTTTTAACTCCTTAAGGTGGCCAACAGACCCGGTTTCCTTTGAGCAAGTTGAGGCCACTAATTTCTTATGTATATGTATGGCAATATGTATGTATATGTATGGAAATCTGCTCTCTTTTTTATAAATAGAAAATGGTAAGGCTCTACGAAATTTACAAAAAAAATATGATTGCATTGGTAGGGAATAATAAATTTTATTTTAAGTCACATGAGACAATATTTAGTCCTTTCACACTATCTATTAGAATTGGCCAAATACCAAGATGTCGATTAGAAAAACTAATGTATTTATTACATGGTTTTCCCTTTTAAACAAGCATTCAATGAAAAGAGACTTATACCATAACAAGAAAGTATTTATAGACAATGCACAACACCTAATCAATAATGGTGGAACACCACCCTAATTATGAGCACTGTTATTTAGTTCCAAAAAATGACTAGGATTTACAGTTGGAGGATTCTAGTGACAAGAAAGTGAAAAAAGAAAATAATTTAGAAGTGGAAGAGCCAAAATGGCAATTGCAATATAGTATAAATAAATAATTTTGTATTTTGCCTAACGAACTAAATAACATTACCATTGAAACTTTTGATAAAATTAAGGACATATTGGAGACCACCCACAAAAAAAAAAAAACTTCCCACCAAACGATATGCCAATGGGAAAGGTAGATATGTAACTACTAAAATTTAAAAGATTTCATTACTTAATCATTAAATTTGACTTAAATTCACATCAAAATTAAATGTGTTTAGTTATTATATGTGATTCCATTCATTGATTGTTAAATTTGACTTAAATTTACATCAAAATTAAATGTGTTTAGTTATTATATGTAGTTAACTAAGTTGAATATGATGCCTTCCAAAGAGGATCTAAAAATAACATTGATTGGGGATATAAAGTCTTGGTAAAACTTAAGCAAGGTAGGGCATGTTATCACTCCAATAATTTCCAAGGGTTGTTATGTGTTTTTAAAGAAATAATAGAGGTAACCACAAACCTACTTTTGAGATCAGGATCTAGCCTTCCTAATGCTCAGAGAGGGCTCTCTCTTTATGATTTAACTTTGTTGTTTTTAATTGATTTTAGGCTAGTTATGTAAGATTGATTGGGTTTGATTTTTGATTTGGTTTGGTGGTGGAATTACTGATTTAGATGGATAGTTGTCTTTTCTACTTTTCCATTGGGCTATGGAGTCAAAAGTTCAAGAAAACATGACATAATCAAGTTCTAAAGCAAGTGTTCACAGGGAAGGGTAGCTGAGCAAAATCAGATCTTTAAAGGTTGAATGGTGAAGTGGTTTTCAATTGGGATCAAGGAGCCTTTAAGGATTCCTTAAACTAGAATGATGAAGGAAAGAGGAAGAGGTCAATCGAGATGGGAGAGAAATTAAGGATTCTTAGATCTAGATATCAGAAGAAAACATTAAAATGAATAACAATTCAGAACAGAGTGTACTTAAACATAGTCTGCAATAATATTCTTGTTATAACATTTAAATTTGGAAAACATACAAGTTTATGGAATACTTAAGAAATAACAATGAACAATTGAAATATACTTCACTGAAGTAGCTCAACACATGAATCCTGTAATGCAATGCCTTTATTACTTGTCCAGTCTGTTGACTTGAAAATGGTACAATAAACCCTCAAGTATTTGGATCAATTACAACTATAGAAATGTTCAGGAATCCACACTAACACTTCGAATTTTTGAAGTATTTATACAAAAACTAATACAAAATATCCTAAAACTGATTTAGGATTTATTCAAGGGAAAATAAAATATCTTCATGCAAGAAGATAGAGACACCTATGTAACTAATGCAAGTTGTCCTTGCTTATTTGGATTTGGTAAGTTTCTCTTTGATATTTTGATTCTTTATCTCTCTGACTGTTGCTTTACGTTGGCTATTATAAGACCTTTTCCTTTAACTCTATTTTTGATCTTTAAACTACCTTCTCTATTTTCACTCTTTAACCTTGACTATTCTTTACCTGCTTTTACTTTTCACTGTCATAGTAAATCATATAATTTCTCCCAAGTCTCTTCATCTGGGATTTTGATCTTCACCATCCTTTTGTAAATTTCATCTACTTCAGTGTACTTGGTGAATGTAGGTTTGTTTATAAAGAGATGATTTACCTCATGTTGGAGGTAAAAGAGATTTTCAAATATCTGATAAAGTACCTTGCTTGTAGGAATTCCTTTCAAAGAGGAATTGTTGGATTGTTCTTTGGCCACTTCTCTGATTTTATTGTCATAATCTTCCTGCCTCATTAATCTATCATTGATCACTAATGGATTAGGCAGACCTTTTTGCCTCAGAATATCAAAATTATTCATGAATCTATTTACTGCTAGCTCCATCATTTGACACTTATCTTCAAGTTGTATCATCAAGCTTATTTTGGAAATTACCTTTTTAACCTCTAGGATTGTTTCAGTTTTGTCACTGATTCCAATTTCTTCTAACTCATGCTTGTTCTTAGAATTTAGAAACTTAATAATCTCAGTGGCCTCTTTTGGTTTTTTCTCAAGTTCTTCTTTGACTTTTTGAATGGCTTCACTTGCTTCCTTTTATCAAATCCTTTTGCTCAAAGATAACTTGGATGGATGGAAAAATATCATTAACAGAGTTAATGATATTGGCCCACAATTGTTGTTTTTCTTGGGCCAAAAGTTCTGCTAATGTCAACTCTCTTTCTAACTTCTGAATTCTGTCAGTAAATCTATTTGACTTTTGTGCTTCATCCTTATGCATCATCTGTGCCAATTTCTTTTAATATTCAAGACTTTTTACCTGTTCTTTCAGTCTATTAATCTCATTTGTTTGGATTGACATGTCTTGCATAGCTTTAACCAATTTACCTGCTTCATCACTGAGATGAGCTATTGCTGTTGCTGGAACTTCTGTTGTTACTGGAATTGTTGTAGTAGTGGGGACTGTTGTAGCTACTGAAGTTGATGCTGAAGCTATGGGAATGGTAGTTATTGTAACTGCTTCCATGCTTGCCTTCTTTTCCTTCACTAATCTATCCTTCTCTTTCATTTGAGTTTTCAACTGAATGATGAGATTCATCATTTCATATTTTTGGCCTTCATTCTCTAAATTTTTTGTTTGTTTGTGGATGTTCAGCGGGAGGTAATTTCAACTGCTTCTTCAATGCAGCAATGTTTGCATTCTTCTTTTTGATTAGTTCCTAAATTGCTTTGATATTCGTGGGATCATATCCAACCTCTATGACCAATTCTTCAAGTGTTTTAATTCTATTATCCTTGGCTTGTGAGGAAGCCTTCTCTAGTTTTAACTGTGCTATGATGTTTTCTAGAGAATTTTGCAGTTTTTGGACACTCATAGCTTTGTTGGTCATAGTGGAGTATATCATTTCTCTAGATTGCTTATGAAATTAAATTTTGTCTATAGGATGAACATCTTTAGCCATTAATTCAAATGTTGTTTTCCTGTAGTCTGATGATGACTTTGGAGCCTGCACTGTTGGCTGCAAAAAGGTCATCTGCATTTTCCTAGTTTTATAATCAATGGAAGAAAGTAACCTGTTCTGGTCACTAGGTGTCTGTTTCCAATATTGGGCATAAGACACTACTTTCAATGCCTCATTCTTCAATTTGATTTCTTTATACTTCTCCATTATATCTTGTTCTTTCTCTACTGGTTTGCTTGATGAAGATACTTCAACACTATGTTATTTCTGAATGATTTGAGAACTAGATGTTGAAGGTTGATGAGTTTCCTCTGAAACAATAGGAGGTGCATTATCCCTGACAATTAAATCTGTATCAATAATATCAACTATGTCCACTATTTCCTCTTGTTCAATTACCGGATTTAGCTTGGGATCCTTCCTGTACATTAGTTTGAAGTTGGTTTCAGTAGTGGTCTTAGCAGAATAATATCCTTCTTCTCTTGTTCTCTTGGAGTTTCTGTTTTGTGGGGCTGGAGTATGTAGGATAGAACTAGTCTCAACTGGTTTCTCCACCTCTTTCAAAGTATTTTCCAACCACTCTGACTGGTTGGAGTACTTTTCAATCTATGGTTTAGACTCATGAACAAAAGGAGTCAATTTGAATTTGACTCTTAGTTTACTGATGACTCCCAAAGGATCATACTACCATTTGAAACTATCACTGAACTTGAATTCCTGCAAACACTTATCTGCTTGTTGACCAACATTCCTACTATTGCAAAAAAAGACCAAGTTGGTTATGAATTTTAAACTGAGTTTTCTTCTTTGCTGACAGAAAATTAACCTCATATGAGTTTAGGATCTGCTTGATATATTCTAGTGAAAATAACCTCATTGGGAGGTATTTGGGCAACTTGTATGGAGTGAGTTGACATCCATACACCCTAATTTCAGTGTGGTTCTGGTATAAATATTAGTCTCATGTCCTACTATGTTCAGACAATTGCAATAATTTCTTTATTTCTTCACCGACCCCAGGTTGACTGCTACTGCTTAGCATGTTGAAAATTGGATGAAAAAATGAATCAATGAAGTCCTTGTAGGTGAAATATGTGGAATCCTTTCTAATTAAGGAAGTCTAGAAGACTACAAATTGGGGGTTACCCTCTGTGTCCATTTTTTGAAGGCTAACTGCAAACCTTTCTGATTGGAAGTACAAGAATAAATGAAACAAAAATGATGAATACTTAAAAACTCCTTCCTTTGGTAATTTAACTAATTTCTCATGGATGGCATATGATAAGTATTGAGAAAAGTTAAATGTAGAAGCTAGAGGTTGTCCTGGGTAGAAAATGGACATAAAACCTAAGATAGAAGAATCTACATACTCATATGTAAAGTAGCCTAGAATGCAAGACATCATTGTGACAATCTACCTTTTTCTTTCTGAAAAAATTGAAGTTGAGTATGGAGGGTTACTCTTTGGGGTTTCTACTGATGGAGGTAAGAAGGTTTGAAAAATTTGAAACCTCTTGGGAAAGTCAAGTTTCAGATATAATTCAGTGAGGATTTCAATTGATAAAGGGGCTTCATCAGGCGTGGGTTGGATTTTTAACATCCGGTTTATTAATTCTGCAGTGATTTTGAACAAAATCTCTTTGCTAGGGGTTACTAGGGCTCTTTCACTGGGCAGATAATTAATTTGACAGAGTTTGATGATTTCAGGATACTGGAAGGTTTGTGGGAAGACATACCCGAGTAGGTTTGAATCCCAGAGGAGGATATCATCATCCTGGTATATAAATTTATCATGGCTCCAGCAGTGGAGCTCAAGGAGGTTGAAATCAGTGACCCTGTCACCGATTTTGAAAACTTTGTCTACTAGGGGAGTGTGTTCAACATCAACTACAGGAGGTTGCAGGGGATTAACATATATTATGCTTTGGGAGGCCATTTAACTTGTTCAATTTATTAATTTATTACTTTCTTTCTTAAGAAATGGCCTCGGGCGCTTAGGAATACCTGTGAAAACGGAGTTTTGGTATGCAAAAGGGGTTCTAGAAGCAACAGGGGCTTTCCTTGGTCTTATAATGCTTCAAATCTGAGTCGGAAATGTCTTTAAACTGGGTTGGCCAAGGTTTTGATAACAATAAGCTTGAATTCTGGTCTGGATTAGCTTTACAATAGGTCAGCAGAGGCTCTTTTCTCGTAGTTTTTTAACAGAAATGGTGAAAAAAGGCTTTTAGGGCAGGATTTATTGTTCTAAACTAGAGGAAGTTAAACTTATTGGCGCAGAGGTTTTAACTTTCAAACATGGGAGGTAATCGTCGTACAACAAAATGGTGGTATGGCGGGTTATCGCACGCGAAAAGGCGGGTTGGTGGTTTTTGGCTGAGGAGTGCGATAAGATGTGGGACTGACATGTGGCAGGGGAGCGGGGGTGCAAAACCACCCATTTCAAAACCTCCCAATGGTTTTAAATTTCGGAAAGTTGGGGGTGCGAAAAGGCTTATTGGCCCTTGGATCTGATCAGATGGATCAGACGAATGGAGGACTTGGGGGGATTTGATAGGTGGGGTTGGGATTATTGTATGCGATGGGGTTATGTAAAGTGGGATTGGGGAATATTATAAAATATAGTTTTTAAATTAAATATAAATGGGGTTAATATAATATGGAAACGAGATCATATTAAAACAAATGAGTTAAAATGAATGGGGGGTTAATGAAATATGTATGCAGGAATTAAATATGTGCAGGGTTTAATTTAAAATACCTTAGAACTAAGTGTTAAAAAGAATATCGGGGAGGGATTTTTTAGTGGGGCCTGATTCATTTTAAACTTTAACCATTTAAACTATACAAAGTGGGTGTTTTTGTATGTTTTTAAATAAAATAAAAAAGGGAATAGTAAGGGAAGTTAATTTTTCAAGGGAAAAAATGGATTTTAACTAGGTTAAGGGGTTTTAGGAAGGGAAAATGGGTGAAATAAGGGGAAAAGGTTAGTATGAAGGGAAAGGGATATTTTTACAAGGGAAAATGCCTTCTAAGAATGAAAAATAGGGTTTTAAGCAAGGGGAAGGGAATTTTGGGGAATATTAGTGATATGAAATGACAAATTGATGCTTTCCATGTCTTGTGAAAGCAATCTACCTACCCATCATTTACCCTAACATTTTTTCTTCATTTATTGGGTGCATTTGAGCTTGCTAACCCTTTATTTTTCTTTTGATAAGAAAAATAACCTACTTCTAACCTTATAACTTCCAATGGCTCAGATTAAACTGATGAGCTCATTTTATTCTCTACCTAACTACTGATCTGCCAAGATTAAATGGTTTGTCTAGATCTTTATTCACTAACTATCAATATTTGAAATTTAAAAGCATGGATGATTCAAGATTAAACTATTTGACCACAATGAATTGTGGCATTTTGGACAAGCTGCACATAATCTTATTTGCATAAAATAAACTAAGAGTAGTTGCATTTGAATGTGCAGCACTTTCATGATCTATTTTTTATCACTTTTTTGTGGGGTTCATACTTTATCTTCTTTTTTGATCTTTTTCTTTCAGTCCTTTGATTTTTCTTTTAAGACTTACCCTCTTTACATTTTTTAATATGGGAAAACATTTTGCAGAAAGAAAAAGTATATACAATATTACAAGACTTAGCATAGTCAATTCAAAATTATGATCCCTATTATTATAGGACCCTAACAAGGCACATGTAAATAAGTGAGATATACTTTGAATTGTTAATTAGAGACTTATTTGGATTTTATGGTCTATAAAATAATTATAAATGTTAATGTAGGTGTATGAATATGCAATTATGGATGATGTGTCAATTATTGACAATTTTGGTATTGTTCAAATATTGGTTAACACTACAAAGAAAGCGTCCAAATGTACAATTTAGCAACACGTGGGTTCTTCATAGATTTTTTTTGAGATTATTGAGTAAAGTATATTTGTATTGGTCTTTTTTTTTAGTCATTATGTTTTAGTTAATTTATATAGTTCATTGTGCACCATCAATAAATTCTATAATTGATTTCATTGTGTATGACTTTGAGCCAATTCTCTCTCATGTTGATAGAAAAACTAATGAAAATGAAGGCCATTAAATGTTAATAGAATTGTATTTAAAAACACTCTTAAGAATTAGGAAGAGTTTAAGATTGTTAATGAAAAACACACATCATGGATGGACCTTTAGACACTATAATCAAAACACACGAAAATAAGAAATGATATGAATTAGTTTATTTACTAATTAAAATTTGTCATTTAATTTGCATAACCAATAAAATTTGTCATTTAATTTAATACATAACCCATACATAATATTGTTGTACTTTTTTATTTTTGTTAATTACTTAAAATTTTAATTTTTTTTAATTGTAAGGAAAACTTATCATAACTCAGAAAACCTATCATAACTCATTTGTAAAACGAGTAGTGGGGACAGCTATTATTGGCAAATGTAAGTTGACTTAATATTGTTATTTCAAGGAAAACTATGTTACTTGGAATTACCTGTTGGTGGTTAATAAGGGAGTGGACTTTCACTCCTCTGAGATGCCTCTAGATATTGGGTCATTAACCTGTTTCCTTATATTTGAGGAAGACAAGCTCTTAGCCAAGCAGATAGTTATTATTTTGATATTCTTATAATTTATTAATTTTAATGTGATTTTTTTTAGTAGTAATAGCTTAAATGTGGAGGAAGATGGATGTGACTAGGGTTCGTCAGCAGGCTTTGCAGAAGCTGCCAGCGCTTCTCCGTGGCGTTTCCTCCTGGATCGAGGTCTGTTTCCAGACGTACGACGGTTAACGAAACAGCTTTCAGCATGGATCTTACCCTCGGATGCGTCTCTGACTTCTTTCAACGGTGTTTTGAGGTTAGGGTTTCTGAGGACAAGCGGGTTTTGCGGTCTTCTGTTAAGAGGGATTGTTGTCGGTTACTATGGGTTTTGAAAGCGTCTCTGTTGAGCTAGAACCCTCTCTGGAAGACCTTCTTACCTGCTGGGGTTTGGAAATCTCGGAGAAAAACCTTGAACAGTTATTTCCTAATCCGATTTCGCTTGATTTGGCTGCTGAAGCAGCGTTGGGTGGATTATCGCAAGGAGTTAGTCCTGTTGGCGAAATTTTTGTCGGTTCCAGGAGTGGGTACCGTTTCAATAACCCGCATTTTCTGAGCAATAGTCGTCCTCATACCTCTGAAGATCTCTTCAAAGCAGCGATCAACCTCGATCGGCCCCTGCCTTGCTCGGCCTCTCAAGGTAATTTCATTCCTTTTGCTGCTACTGGTGGTTTAGAAGATGTAGTGGGTTGTAGAGGGCTTCAGTTTCTACAGGGTTCGTTTCTGCCTAGGGTTGACAACCCTTCAGGTCTTGCTTTGTTGGATAGACCCCCTCAGGAGGGCTCGGAGGGGCTGCTGTTGCCAGGAGTGGAGAATGGTTGTGTAAAAGCCGTTTCTAAAGGGGTGGCAAAGGATCTAGTGCTTGTAAATTAGAATGAAGGAGGGTTGTCCGGTCTGGTAAAGAATGGGGCTTCAGGTCTTGGAAATCAGTCCAGGGTTTCCTCAAATGAGGCAGTCGACCTTCCCGCAAAATCTTCTGCCTCTGAAAATCAAGGTCTTGCGTTGCGCCGTGAAGATGCTTCAGGGGTTGGTGTCCCTCAGAGCTTAAGTAAGGATTTTGCGCCTCCGAAATCTATTGAAGAACTGAGGTGGATTTTACTCGAGTCTCTAAGAGCCGAGGCACCTCAAATCAATTAGGTAGCAGAGGAGGTGGGTTTCAAGAAAGCTGTGGGAACGAAGCAGAAGAAAGCCAAATCTATTAAATCGAAAGAAGCTCGTCCAAAATGTTTGTTAGGTGTGGATATTGGCATTGAGAAGGTCATGGAATTATCTGAGATCATGATTGTTGGCAGAGTAAGGGGCCGGAAATACTTGGTAGACTACATTGCTGATTGGGCTCAATCATCGTGGAAAGAGTCCCCAGGTATGCCTGTTGATATTTCTATTCTTGCGAGAGGATGGTTCAGCATTACGTTTGAAAGGAAAGATCAAGTGGACTGGGTCCTTGAGAGGAATTGGTTCTTTGGGAAGAGACCCATTCTCTTTAGAATATGGACACCCCTCTTTGACGCTCAGAAGGAAAAAATGGCTGAATCGCCGGTTTGGGTGAAGCTCCCCGGCCTTCCTCTGCAGTTCTGGACTGATTCGGTTTTTGTTTCTATTGGAAACACCCTGGGTACTTTTCTTGAAGCTGACAAGTCTTTCTTACAAACAAGGGACAAGAGTGTGGCTCGTATACTGGTGAGCTTAAACCCGAGAGAAGGTCTCGCAGACGCGATGACGCTTTACTATAAGGATATGGAGTTTCTGCAGATGTTCGATTACGAGCACCTCCCCTTCCGGTGCAATAGGTGTCATAAGACTGGTCATTTGGCAAGAGAGTGCCCTCTTGGTCACCAGCATAGACGCAGACAGAGGAAGCAGTACAGGAAGGAGAAAGTCACAGTTTATGATCAAGATGTGGGTCCTAAGGTAGCAGAGACAGGCCCTATGGTACAAGAGTTTCCTTCTTCCCCGATGGTGAACATGGACCAGGCCCCAGAGAATGCTGCTGGCCCTTCATCCCTTCCTGCTGAGGACCTGGCAGACTCCTTGGTACCTCTTCAAGTTGCTGAACTCGTAGGGGCGTCTCAGGCGGGTATGTCCTCCTCCTCTCCTCTCTTGCATCAGTCTTCTACTTGTATTCCTTTATCTGATAGTACTGAGTCTGGTCCCTCCAGGCAGCTTTTGAACGATTTATCTGCTTTAAACCTCTCTTTGTCATCTCTGGATAGTGTCATTTTATCCGTTCCTAAACCTTTTGGTCCTCCTTCCTCTTCTGTTATTGCTGCCCCTCAGATCCCCTGCTCTCGGCCTTCTGTTTCTGATCCTCTCCCTTATAACCTCAGACCTCAGGCTAACAAGGGAGGGTCTGGCCTGGCTGTGGGAGGTCTTGTCTCAAACCCTGTTGTAATTGGGGCCAGGAAGTTGAGAGGCCGGAAATCTAACCTCTCCAAAGCCCAATCGAAAGCTGTTGTGGATATTTCTGATGGTAAACAGATGTCTCTTACTGGGGTGCTTAAAGCAGGGCGACCACCCCTAGAAGATGTTCCATGATTGTTCTTTCCTTCAATTGCAGAGGCTTAGCTAGCCAGCCTAAAAAGCTAGCCTTCAAAGATCTAGTGCGTTCTCAGAATCCAGACATTATTTTGCTTCAAGAAACTCTGAGCAAAGGGGATGAGGTTGTTAGTATCACTTCTAAACTGCTACCTGACTGGTCCTTTTACGCCCTCGATGCTGTTGGGAGATCCGGGGGTGTTGTCTCAGGTTTTAATCCTAAGAAATTAAATTATGTCTCTTCTTGGGGTTCCTTGAGTATGTTGGCCTTGGAACTTTTCTCCAGTGAGCTAAATATTTCCTTTCTTTCCTTAAATATTTACGGGCCATGTGTGGAAAGAGAGCGATTCTGGTCATCTGTCTTTCGCTCCTCCTGGATTGCTCACCCAAATTTAATCATTAGGGGAGACCTAAATTTCTCTCTGGGGGAAGCGGAGTCATGGGGTGTCTCGGCCAGAGTCGACCCCCTAACTGATTTCTTTAGGAATCACTTAGCTCTTTCTCATTTGGTGGATATGCCTCTTCTGAAGCTGAAACCCACTTGGAGAAACAAAAGGATTGGTCAGGACTGGGTGGGAAAGAAGATAGAACATTTTTTTTTAAGCGAGGTTTTGGTGGATAAACTCATGGATTATCGCCATTGGGTTGGTGAGGGTGGTGTCTCGGACCATTTTCCCATCCTTCTCGAAATTAAAGGTGTTGGCAATAAACCAGGGATGCCCTTCCGTTTTAATCCTGCCTGGCTCAAGGATGATTCGTATAATGATCTTTTTTCAGCAACTTGGGAGAAATATCCCTTCAGCCCTGACTCTTCCAGGAATGCCTTTCTTTGGAAGAATCTGAAAAAAATGAAAGCAGCTTCAAAAAATTGGGCTGCTCAAAAAAAGGAGAAGGAAGAGGAGGAGCTTAAAAGGGTTAACTCTGAACTTGCTCAGTTGGAAGATCCGGAAGGGGGGGGGGGGGGATATGCCTCTCCTGAATCGAGAAATAAAATCAAGGAATTGGAGGCCTCTCGGAGAAACATTCTTCAGATTAGGGAAGAAATCTGGCGCTTGAAAAGCAGAGCGGTTTGGCTTCAAGCGGGCAATGAGAACACAAAATTCTTCCAAAACTTCGCCAAAGGTAGGAAGATGGCAAACACTATTTTGGAAATCCCCAAAGGTAATGGTGAAAAGGCTTCTTCGTTTGAGGATTTGGCTTCTTTGGGTATCGGTTACTTTAAAGATCTCTTTAAAGCCCCAGCTGTAGCGTCTATAGCAGAAGTCATTAGTGTGGCTCAGCTGTTTCCTAGGTTTATTGAGGAGGAAGAGAATGACGCCATCATGGCTCGTGTCTCTAATCAAGAAGTCGAGGACATTCTCAAAGGAATGCAAAGGGACAAAAGCCCAGGCCCGGATGGCTGGACTGTTGAGTTCTTCCTGCATTTTTTTGATGTGCTTGGTGATGAACTTGTAGCTGTTGTTGATGAATCCAGAGTTTCGGGAACTATCTTTCCCCCCTTCAATTCCACTTTCCTCGCCTTGATTCCTAAATCTGACCAGCCAAGTTCCTTTGCTGATTTCCTGCCAATCTCTCTCTGCACTTGTGTTTACAAAATCATTGCGAAATTCATAGCTTCCAGGATTAAACCTTTCCTCTCCAGCCACATCTCTCTGGAACAGTTTGGTTTTCTAAGTGGTAGACAGATTCATGAAGCTGTAGGTGTTGCTCAAGAATCCCTTCACAGCCTGAAGACAAGTGGTAGGAAAGGGGCAATTGTCAAAATCGATTTGTTTAAAGCTTATGATAGATTCAGTTGGTTGTATTTGAGGCTTTTACTCACTCATATTGGCTTTAGATTTGATTTTGTCAGATGGATCATGAGCTGTGTATCCTCTTCTGCTATTGCTCTGCTGATTAATTTTGCTGCAACCTCTTTTTTTAATCCAAAACGTGGCCTCAGGCAGGGCTGTCCTCTCTCCCCCCTACTTTTTCTGCTGGCAGCTGAAGGTTTAAGCCTAATGATTCATAAAGACAAAAGATTGGGAAAAATCAAAGGTATTGAAGTGGCTCAGAATCTCTGGATTACTCATCTAATTTTTGTGGATGACATTCTGCTGTTTTTTAATGGGAGCATCGAGGATTGTCGTGCCTTAAAAAATTTGTTGGATCTTTTTCTTAAAGCAACCGGACTCCAAATAAATGATCAAAAATCGACTCTCACTCCCTCTGGCCTTTCTGTTGATGAGATAGGCCGAGTGAGAAGACTCTTGAATTTTGAAGTCCGATCTCTGTAGGAAAATTTTAAATACCTTGGCTTTTACCTCAAACCTGATAACTACAGAATCTGGGACTGGAAATGTTTACTAGCTAAAGTGGAAAAAAGGCTAAACCATTGGAGCTTTAGGTGGCTGTCGAGGGCAGGTCGCCTGGTTTTGATCAAGTCAGTTTTGATGGCCATTCCAGTTTATTGGGCTAGCCTCTCTTGGGTTCCCAAAGGCATCTTGTCCTCTATTGATAAATTATTCAGGAATTTTCTTTGGACAGGGTCAAAACAGGACAATGTCAGCCCATGGGTTGCATGGGATAAAATAACTAAACCAAAGGAATGGGGAGGCTGGGGAATTAAAAATCTGCCTTCTTTTGCTAAATCCTTGGCTACCAAGCTTGCATGGCGTTTGATCTCTACAAATTCTCTCTAGGCATCGGTCATTAAAAGAAAATATATAGATCAGGGTTTTGTTCTGGATTGGATTCGTTCTCCAGTTAAATCTTCTAAAAATGCTTCTATTGTCTGGAAAGCAGTTGTGGCATCAGTTCAGACAATTGAAAGAGGCTTGGCTTGGCATGTTGGAGATGGCACTCAAGTTCGTTTGGGTTGTGATCCTTGGGTCAGATGCTCAGATAATTTCTCTCTTTCTCCGGCCCTGGTTGAATATATTAACGAAAGAGGGTAATTCTCTTTGAATCAGGTGGCAGATCCTAGAACAACCTCCCTTGTGAAACAGGGTTGGCTCTCAGGTTTAGATTTGCAGCTAGAAGACAGGTGGTTGGAAGAATGGAACCATTATGTTTCAGCCTTAACTTTCTCTTCTGTTCGAATCTCAGATTCTTCTGATGAACTGCGTTGGGTACATGCGCAGTCAGGCCTTTATTCTCCTAAATCGGGTTATAAATGGTTAATGGCTCAAGAAGGGTGGGGTGCTCCAAGCTGGTGGCATAAATCAATTTGGAAGTTGAAATGTCCAGCTAAGACCAGACTCTTTTTCTGGTGCATCCTCCACAATAAGGTGCCAACTTGGGACTTCCTTCAAAAGAGAGGGAAACAAGGGCCGAGCTGGTGTTCCCTCTGCAAGTCTGCTGAAGAAAATATTCATCACCTTTTTCTTTTTTGCCCTTTCAACTCCAGCCTTTGGGCAGAAACCTTAAGTCTGATTAATATCCCCTTGATTTGGCATGGTGAGGACTTTTCTCAGGCTTGGACTCATTGGTGGCAGGAGGCTCCAAATGACAAAGTCAGATCTATTCCTCTTCTTATAGCTTGGGGAACTTGGATTGCCCGCAACAAGGTGATTTTCAATGAGTAATCTTTCCTTATAGCCAGGCTAGCAACAGAGGGAGTTGTCATCTATGACAGCATTCCTACTCCTTCTGGCTCAGGCTCTTCTCGAAATATTCAGCCTGAAGATATAAATGAATCTATTTCGTGGGCTTTTTTTGATGGGGCTTCTGGTGTAAATGGTCTTTGCGGTGCTGGACTTATCATTCATCTTTCTCCTGATAACTCTCTCCGTGCCTCCGTGGGCCTTGGGCAGGGGTCCAATAAATTTGATGAACTCAAAGCCCTCCATTTTCTTCTTTGCTGGTTGATTTCCAAACATATGAGACAGATTCAGATTTTTGGTGATTCTAGGAATGTTGTGAATTGGTTCAATGGGACTTAGCAGTGTAGGAATTATATTTTATTACCTTTGCTTAAGGAGATCCGTCATCTTAAATGTTTTTTCTCTGAGATATCTGTTTGTCACATTTACAGGGAAAGGAACCAGGAAGCAGATCGATTATCTAAAGAAGGTGCTCAGCTTGATTTGGGGTCCTGGACAGTAACTGAGATGTTGAATGGGGTTGTTCATGTTAGGGAACAGTCATCCTTTGTTTAATTTTCTGCTATTTTAATTCTGCTTTGTATATATTTTCTCTACAAAAAACTCTAAAACAACTACTTTATTGAGTCCAGAACTGTTTTCCTTTTGTAAGGAGGTTCTGGGCTCCATTTTTGTCTTTTCTGATGTACTTCCAGGGGCTGGGATAGTTTCTACTGCCAGCCCTTTCATTGAGCTATGGGCTTGCTCAGTGCTCTCGTATCCTTCTGCTCTCATCTCTATTTCGGTTTTCCGGGAGATGATGAGCTAAAGGAGATGCACTGACGTTATGTTTGGCTCCTTTTTTGGTCTTTTCTAGTTGCTAAGCATCTTTACAGGTGTTTAAGCAGCAATGTCTCCATTTCCTTTCGAAAGAAAGGAATGGCTATGTTATCGAAATGCTATGCATATGTTCTGAAACTATCTATATAATAGAAAGTTCGATTTTTTTTCTATGGAAAAAAAAAATAGCTTAAATGTTTTGGAGATTGATAAATTTAATTAATTAATATTTAACTTATAGTTAAATTACTTATATTTAATTGGCATAGGCCCATTAAAATTTTAAGTTATAGTTAGCAATTTTGATATTCTTGTAGTTTATTAATTTTAATGTGATTTTTTAGTAGCCATGGTTAGTTATACATTCTTTTAACCAAGGTGAGAAGTTGTTAAATTAAAAGTGTTTGTACAAAATAATATTATTGATTATAATAATATATTACATTAATAGCCTAATATCATTGATATATTACATTAATATAGGCCATTATTTATTAGAGATTTTTATTACTATATAATATAAAAACATTATATAGTCGCTTTACAAATAAAAGAAAAAGTAAAAGATACTCTTAGAAGAATACTGGAAAATTTCCACCTATATTTTAATTATTAATTAATTGTTTTTTTAATTAACTTATATATATTAGATTTAAAATTTTTGTGATTAAATGTTTTTCGGATTAATCACATCATTAAGATTTGATCGACAACAAAGTGAAAAAGTCCATGGATCTTCCTGAATAAATAGTGTAGATGCTATCATTGCCCAAAATCTTTAAAAACTTAAACTTACTATTAAACTAACCATTAAAAAATAAGCTAATTAATTATATATATAAATTTTACTTTTATACTTTTTCAATCAAATATAATAATAAAATATTAATTTTTTTTATAATTTATATATTTCAAATTATTTATTAATTAGTTAAAATATATTATATTTTTCCACAGTCGAAGATAAAAGCCATTTTGTGAATTGTAAGTGTATTGACCACTTTTTCAACTTAGTTGGTTTTTATTGAGCTTATATTTTTAATTATGTTTGTATGGATTAAAGATGAGAATGGATTACATAATGAATAGGATTTGGATAACTATTCAATAAAATTTTAATGTTAAATTTATTTCATTTTTCTATATGTATATGTGTATTTTTTTATTTTTTTTATGTAATATGAAATACAAAAGTAATATTATTTCAAGAGAGACAATATATTAGAAAATTTAGATGGTTATTTTATGATTTAAATTTAAATTTAATATATATGGTTTTTTTTCTATGGTGTGAAATTGTAAAAACTTAGAATTGTAAAATATCATAATTGTGTTTATATGTATAAGTTTTTTTTTCATAATGTGAAAATGAATTATTGTTGGTGTTGTCAAATTATATATATATATATATATATATATATATATATATATATATATATATATATATATATATATATATATATATATATATAATTTTTTCCTCTAATAAAAATAAAATAAAAGCATATTAATCAACACTTTCTCAATATTTTGATATTATGAAATAATAATTAAAATTGAAAATAATACATAATTATAATTACACGTAAATATTCAATAACAAAATTAAACTGAATTCTAATAATAAAATAATTGTCAATAATCATTTTACAATTTTGACATAAATTAAACATAAATTTGATTCTAACATGATACACTTTAATTCAATATAATTACGTTAATGCCAAATAATTCAATTTTTAACATTTGTGTAACTCTACTAATATGCGAAGTTCATGTTATACAACACAAATATGATACTCACAAAACAAAACAAAACAAAACAAAACAAAACAAAACAAAAAGATTTTGTAAACACTACGACTCACATGTGACATCCATGTAGAGAATATCGATGCAACATTTTGCTAAATCAACACAAAAGTGGTTGCTTAATATAAACATGACATGCATTTGACACTAAAAGCCATTATTTTTCATCGATGTTATTATTTGTGATTTAGCGATGACTATGTTATTGGTAGGATGATGATGACAAAGGCACTGGTAAAAAAGATTAACACCAGAATGGCCAGAAAATATAAGGTCTTTCTAATCTTAATTTTTTTTAAATACATTACATAATAACATTAAAAATGAGACCGAAATAATATATTAAATATCGATATAAAAATAATCAGCACACACTAACATTAGATATAATTTCATCAACAATATTACTTATATTTTAAGTAATAATTTCCTTTTTACATATTAATTTTATATATTTTTTAATATCATTATATATAAATAATTATATAATATATATATTTTTTAATTATAAAAAAATTATATACATAATAATCCATTATAATTTATAATTTTTTAAAAACAATTTAAAATACTATTTTTTTTAATAGATATACATTCATTTTAACTCAGATCCATTATATTGAAAGTTCAAATTACAACGTGTAACTACTACTAAATGTATTTCACATTTTCCATCCCTAGTTGTTAAAAGAATTTATTCTATTTATTGTTAATTCTATTTTTTCTAATAAAAAGGCTCTGTTTATTTTTAAAAGGCGTCAATTTATTTTTAAAACTAAAAAACGGTCTATTTTTATATTAAAAAACTCTATTTATTTTTAAAAGTCGTCGATTTATTTTTAATATTAAAACACTTTTTAATATTTCATATTAGTTTCTAATGTGAATTAAAAAACACTTATAGCTTATGTAAATATTACGTCTGAGTTAGTTCTTGTTTTAAATATTTATCTCATTTATAATGTAAGTTAGGTTTAAAAATATTTATATCATAGCTCATGTAGAGTAAAGATGAATTTGTTTTTATCATTTATTTTTTAATTTAAATTTAATAGATTTATGTTAATTAATATTTTAAATCAAATTTTAAAGTAAAATATAAATGTAAATTTGATTATTAAATCTAGAGATTAATGAATAGGAATATGTAATTTAATAAAAAAATTTAAGAAAGTGTACTAGTAAATTTCATTCCAAAAATATGTTTGTAAATGTTTCTATTAAGAGATACACAAATGTATATAGGGTTTATATCATCTTTTTGGCAACCTAGTAACATTTTCTATCTCCTAGTGATTAAGGGAGTGAAGGAGAAAAGACTTATCAACTCATGCTACCAATCCCTACCAAACCCATTTACACTTATTTGTATTGATATTTTGATTCTAAGGAGGAAGAAAATCAAGAAAAGGGGGGAGCCAACAATTTCATAACAATAAGAAATTATATATATTAAGCAAGCCACAACTTTTCTAGTATAGACAATTTTATTATTATTATTATTATTTAAATAGGAATAAGTACATTCCACTTAGTGGAATCAACAACCCATTCTACCAATCCCTACCAAGCCCATTTACACTTATTTGTATTGATATTTTGATTATAAGGAGGAAGAAAAGCAAGAAGAGGGGGGAGAAATTTCACAACAATAAGAAATTATATATATGAAAGAAGACACATTTTCTAGTATAGGCAATTTTTTTTTTAATTTTTTTTTTATTATTTAAATAGGAATAAGTACATTCCACTTAGTGGAATCAATAACTTGGTGCATAACTTGTTGTTGCCATTATTTCACCAAGTGGAACAACAATTTCATAAATAATGTCTTTGGAGTCTTGAACCCATACAATAGGAGACACAAAACTTGTGACATACCACTCGAGCTAAGTTCCTTCAACTCTAGTATAGACAAATTAACAATGTTGATTAGCTTAAATAATAATAAATTTTCTTAAGTAATATTAGGAAAGTTAATGAAAGTAGAGATTCCCCTTCTATTATTAACTAGCATACTATTAAATAATTTGGAATTGGCTGAGCATCCAAAATCCCCATTCCTCAAACTTTAGTCGAGCCAACCCCCTTTTCTTTCAATTAAGCTCCTAGGTTTTCACTTATATAATACAATGTTATGCTCCTTCAATGTACAACACATGTTTCAACCTTCAATGCACTCTTCTACTTAACAAAAAGAGTGAGCTCTCCCTTAAGAATAACTATCTCTAATAATATGTGGGCGGAAACGTGAAGCTGGGTTACACTTTTGTGAGAATCGGGGGCCGAAATTTTTTTTCAACAATAGTTCGGCCGAACATTTTACAAAGTTCGGCCGAACTTTGTAACAGTTCGGCCGAAATTTTTTATAAAGTTCAGCCGAACTCGTGATTCCGTTTAGATTGACGGCACACTGACAGCGCGGGCAAACAGAATTGTTGCCGGGAATTGGAAAACCGTCATCAAAAGTTCGGCCGAACTCATACAAAAGTTCGGCCGAACTATGAGTTCGGCCGAACTTTTAAAATAGTTTGGCCAAACTATTTTATATAAATAAATCGCCCACGAAGGTTGATGGTTTACAGTTTTCATTGTACGCGCGTTTTTTTTCACTCTGTCTGTGTTGTTGCTGCTCCCGGCCGCCGTGGTGCTCCTGCCGTCCCCGCTCGTCGAGTTACTCTGCATCCAGTAGAACTTCTCGGGTATGTCACCAAAATTCTCGCCTCTTTCGAAAAATGTCGAATGTCGAATGCCGAATTACATTGAATTTGTGTAGTAAAAATTTAAAATTTAAACGCTAGACATTACAGCGTCACAGTTCTGAGTTTTATCTTTTCTATTAACGTTAGAAATTCAGAATTGAGAATAAAAAACATTGATTAAGAATTGAGAATTTAATTTTGTTTAGATTCTTATAAAAATGAGGTTCAAAAACTCCTTGGAACATGTAAAACCAAATACATACACACTGTTGATATTAAACTTCACTGCACATGTGTTTGCTTTCTATGGAAGGTAAAATACCTTCATGGATTATAGTTTTGATCCGTTGTAAAATTTTTAATTGAGTACCATATTAAATTTAACTATGCCTAGCCAAGCTACAGAGTCTTCAAGGTAAGTTTTGATGTGAAATGGTACCAAGTACTCCCTTTTTTCCCTTATCCAGACATCTTCCCTCATCCCAAGCATTCATTTGTTTGAAGTGACATCCGACGATGGTAATGTGAGAGTTGGTTTCAGTAAATAACCTTCTCCTCCCACTTTGCGTTGGGCTTGCCATTCTGTCGTCAGTTTCTAGTGTCTAGGCTGTGCTCTATGCCTTTCCGGTCTTCAGGTTTCTGGCTACCATCCTTGATTCCTTTCAGGTAAATATTTCAAACCACTATGTTGTGCTAACCTACCTCTTTTTTGCATTTTTTATTCCATACCCTTGTCTTGCACGATGACCACCTCTATTGTGTCCACCGAGCTAGGTTTTCCTAATTGGAGAAAGGATAAGAGGGTCATGGTCACATTTTATCAGGTTCAAGAAACATTCTCATTCCAATAATGTAAACTGGGTTCATCTATCTTCTATATAGAGCACAAGTTAACATGTTCGACTTGCAAGTTACTTGCACTCTTGCCTGCAACATGCACTGACTAATTGGGTTGCATAGCACTACCACTAGGGAACTTGTTCTTGCCTCTTTTGTTGGAAATATTTGCCTCCCTTCTTGACTGGAATGTTGGAAACCTGCTCTGTCTTGAAACCCTTTCTTGGAGTCTCTCTCTAGCTAGAACTGCACCTACACTCTGCAACTAGCCAAAAAACAGATTTGAAATATTTGACTAATTTTTTATATAATTGAAATTCAAAAACAGATGATTTTCTCCATGCTAGATGTAGTCCTACCTAATAAAATGTGTAGTACTGCTTTTGGGAAACTCTTTCTACCTCTAGAAACTCTCTTTGGAGACTACCAGCTACTCGCACTCTTGCCTGCAACATGCACTGACTAACTGGGTGGCATAGCACTACCACTAGGGAACTTGTTCTTACCTCTTTTGTTGGAAATATTTTCCTCGCTTCTTGACTGGAATGTTGGAAACCTGTTCTGTCTTGAAACCTCTTCTTGGAGTCTCTCTCTAGCTAGTACTGCACCTACACTCTGCAACTAGCCAAAAAATAGATTTGAAATATTTGACTAATTTTTTATATAATTGAAATTCAAAAACAGATGATTTTCTCCAAGTTTTAATTGTTTAAAATATGATTGTTTGAGCAACTCTTTCTCTGGGATACAAGAAGGCTGAAAGATTTTTTTTCTTGTATATTTGAAGCTCTCCATTATTATATAAAAGGATTTTTTTGCTTGTATATTTTAATGCTCTTTGCCATAGTAATGTCATAGTGTATGAAGTTTTAAATTGTTTTTATTATTTTTATTATATGTTGGATGTGATTTTGATTGAAAACGCTTCTTTTTTATTTATTAATTAAAAAAAAATTATTAGAAAAATTATTGCTTTAAGCCTTGGAATTTACAATCAAAATTAGAAAATGTATTTATATCTAAACTATTTATGAAAAGTTTAATATTGTTTGATTTTCTCTACCATGTCCTTTTTACATATATCTAGAATAATATTATTTGTAGTTTCCGATTTTTTGTAACATTTTACTACCATAATCAAAATCTATCTAGAAATAATAATCTAACATTATAATATCTTGAAATGGAGCTAGCCAACTCAAATATAGTATTGCAAATCCCTGGCTAAGTTAGATGAGGAGGCTATGTATTACTTAGTATTGTATCCATATTGGGGTTGCAAGTTCTATGGGTTCAAAAGAACACTTGCAAACAATTTGTTTTCCATATGACCTCTCTTTTTCATAGATAAATTTCATTCTTTTAGCCATTATGGATTTGAGAAAAATACATCCCGATAGGCCAATAAAAAGCCTTAACAATGAATTAAACATGAACAACTATTAAATATGGGTAACCAAGCAGCATCAAAACAAACAACTAAATCACCAAGGCTAGTAGTGATAAATAATAAACATTCTAGGATACTTCAAAATTCCATGTAAATAATTTTTTTACCTAAAATCACTAGATGGTGAGGCCCACAGCAACAACTGCAAAAACAATGCAATATAACCAATCAAACTACATCAACAAAACATATGGTCTTGAATGAGGTTTTGGACTCTTTAGATATAAATGTACACTATGGCAATGTATCTTATATAAAACTTTAATCCATGTGCTTAACCTTAACATTGACACAAATGGAATACAATTTTACTCACTGTTTTATGATAGAAAAATATTCGGATGAGTATTGCCCACATATCCGAAGTCAAAAGGGATAGATTAAAAAGGGATGCTCTGATCATCTATAAAAGATAAATTAAAGAAGCATGACATATTAGTAATGCAAATTAGATATGCGTACCAATTATGTTCATATAACACAACAAATAGATGATTCAATACAAATGTCACATAGAAGTCATATTTATCTCATGGGCCTTCAACTTAAATTATATATCTAGTATTACATTAAGCTATAGGAGATAAATAAAAGAAGCATTTGAATGTAAATTAAACATGTGTAATAATTATGTCCTTTCTAGTTCAATAAATAGATAATAATTTGCAAATGCCATATCTAAGCTATATTTCATCTAAGTAGCTTTCAATTTAAACTTATATCTAATGTTAAATTATATAAAAGAATAACAATAATTCAAACTTCAAAATAATATTTAGAGTTAGTATAAAATGTGACATAATTTTCCTGCATGGAAAAACATAGTTATTGAGAGTTCAAAACTCATGCATTTGAATAGAAAGTGGGTATACGAATGAGCAAGCAGATTTTTTCTAGAAATGAGGAAGTGAAGGTTGATAGAGAGCCACACAAAATTGCAAATTCATACCTTAACAAAATTGTTAGATCCTTTTAAAGAAAACATATTTAATCAACTTTCATTGAAATATATGATAAACTCAACCCAATTTTATGAAAAGTAGTATACCATTTTTTACATAATTTCACATAATATGGCCAAGTGATTGAGACAAGGCATCATCACAATAAAAAACCAAGTACAAATTGTAGTAATCCTAGAATCATGCTTTACATAAGGTAAAATTGGGGAACTCATGACTTGTACTATAGATAAAAGACATTTACCCTTACCAAAAAATATATGATAAAAATTGACAAACTACATAAGCTTAAGCTTAAGGGCTATAATCCTTCTTGCCTTCCATATAGATAATGAAAATGATTGTTCCAAGTCTCATGTTGCTTCTCATGTTATTTTATAAACCTTGATTTGAAATAAAAATAGGCTCGGGTAGAAATGTAAGAAATATAAAACATAATGAAACACAACGTAAGAAATAGAGAACATAATGAAACACACACATACATATCTCTAGACAATCAACACAAATATTTTCCTAGGAAATCCTTATATGGGAGACAAGCAACCCTAAAAAGTAATGATGCTCTAGACTCCTTTTTCCCTAGGAAATCCTTATGGGAGAAAAACAACACTAAAATGTAAACATGCTCTACTCTCTCTTTTCTGGTATGGAAAATATGTGAGTACAAAGAAAGAAGTAATCTCTCTAGAGTTAGCTAAGACTTTTAGCATGTAAGGTTGCTATAAAAAGTTAACTTCATACATTTTTTCTCTCTAACTTCACACTCCTAGTTGTATTTTCAACTATGGAACAAAATACAATAACACAAAAAGGAACTCTTATTCCTCCTAGTGGCCAAGTATTTAACCTAGTGTGATAGCCAACTAGGTGAAAGATTTGACTCTGTCAACCATTAACGAGATTTGTGATTTTAGACCTTTTAGAGTCTTGTTAAAATTCCACATGTAGCTAGCTTTCCATGCATGAGTAATGGGGCTAAGATGTCATTCTCTCGTACCATGGTGGTCAACATGATAGGTCAACTTACTAAAGGCATAAATTTTGAATGAACTTTGTTTGATGTTTTTCTTGCACCATTGGATATGTCTTTAAGTGTAGAATAATGGTCAAGATTTCGGCACAAGGGATAATCGTTTGACCCCCATAAATGTCATTTAATGCCTCAAAATGACTCCAAAAGGTTTTAGACCCCAATTCTCCACCCACCATTAAAATGACCCTACAAGTTGATTCTTTAAGTTTTTTCACTCTATAAGCATAAAAATATATGACAAATAATATAATTATCCAATCTAGATCATTATTTAATAATTTTTTAAAATTATGAGTAAGATATACATCATGGAATTTAAATAAATAGCGTTAATTCATTGAACACCCTTGTACATGTTCCTTGTTGATACTTTGAAAGTAATACGTTTTGAAAAATAATTTGTTTATGGATTCTATTTTCCACATTCTCTCAACCATATCAAAAACATTCTTATAATATTTGAAACCTAAGGTCTTTCCCATACCAAAGTATGTTCTTTTAAAACATGTTTTCTTGGTGATATGGGTGATTTAGAAATGATTGGGAGAGCTAAATTCCTCATTTAATATGTACAATATGTTTGGTTCATGCCACTAAGCCAAGAATTTTAAATTCAACTGACTTTTAATATAACCAACTAAATCCTGCAAAAAAGGAATAAAACAATTTATGTTAAGGTTGTGGATGCAGGCATTGAAACAATACACCATGATATTTCAAATTTAAAAATAATGGTTTGAGTCCTAGGTAGCTCAGAATCCTATTTGTTTTCAAAATAAGGATGCACTCCCATTTGATTCTCATGATTAGGTTGTAATCATGAGGCTCTCGCTCAAGAGTGGACCTTCCCAAAATCTTGTGACGTCTTGTCACAAGCAAAACCATCAAACTGAAACACATCATGCAAGAAACATAGCTCGCTGACATATCATTTTTCTCCTTCAAAGAAAAAAAAATTCACATCATGTGAATATCTCCATGTACTCTTACATATTGGTGTACAAAACCATCAACCAAACACAAGTCGACAAAACATGCCTCTTCAAACAACTGACTTTCAAGTCAAATAATAGAGCTCATGTACAAATTTCCATATTTGTTGCATTTAAGTGTGTCAACATAACTCTACTTTCAACATCTTGCTTCATGCAACATGCACCATACTTTGAATTTGCAAAGAAATTCATGGAACATCAAAATACATGCAAGGCCTTAATTGGATAAGAAATCTAACCATCTGTTAGAAAACCATTTCAATGGCGCATCTTTTAGCTGCACTTCATCATGTGAATCATCTTGACCCTCATCGATTATGGAATCCTCTTTTCCATTCTTGTCGTTATCTCTTTCCACCTTCTTCAAATGTTGTGGATTACTTGTTGGATACAAAGTCCAACACTTGTCCACAAGGTGACCTTTCTTATGGCAATGAGTAATAAACAATTGCATCTTATTTTCAACATCATTTTCCTTGTCCAATGGGCCTTTGACTTTTTGCCTCATTTATTTAGAAAGTTTCAATGTGTATGGATATCTTCTTCCAACATCTATAAAAATTATGATTATTCAAACCACAAAAGGAACATGTGCAAGTTCTTTTATATATCTTATGTGAATATTTACCATGTTTATCATAATCAAAAGCAATTTGATTAAAGGAAAATTTATACCTTGAACATTCACCATTTTCGCCTTCTTGAGGAGGTGAATTTGATGAGGTAGTAGCTCTCTCTGAATACTAGCAATGAATTAAATGACTAGACAGAGCTTTCAACATCCTCTTCTTTTACATTCTCATTAGCTGCATGTTTATTAACATCTTCTTGCAAAGTGGGTGTCAAACTTTTCCATTCATCATGAACACAAACTTCACAAGCTTGAGGTAATGAACACGAAATAAAATTCCTTCTTGGAATAGCTTCATGTGCCTCCTTGGCTTTGGAGCATTCTCCATGTTTTCCATAACCAAGACCCAAATAATTAGGCCCTTCCTCAACAACATTTGGCTCAACTATGCCTTGTATTAACTATGCCTTGTACATGTTTGCCTTTAACCCTTTACTTTCATAGCACATTTTCATCAAAAAATTGGACCTTATTCCTCTAGTGTGTCTTTCAAAAGCACGTACACATTCATTTTGAGAGGAAATTGAAGACAGAAACCAATATCTAATTCTTCTAACTAACCTTGAATAAAATGAGCTAAATTGTACTTTGATACCAACTTGATTTGAATATGGACAAACTAGTTTTATTGGGCTATCTCCCTCATTAGTTAAATAAAAATGTGTTTAGGATCGTCTAAAGTTAGCCAATTGGGAAGGGATTTGTGTCAAGCTTTAAGTGTATTTTGTGAGAAATTTATGAGTTAATTAGCTTTTAAAAACTCAAGTGTACAAATAAAATGCAAAATTTTTATTTAGGAAATTTTTTTCCCTCAATCTAGATTCCGATCATTGGACATGTAAGAGGAAGAAAGAGGGAATTCACTTTTCAAATTCTAGACCTTGTCTAAACCAAAATAAACTAGAGGTTTGGTTTTCAAATACATTCACTTATTTGGAAAATTTCTAGCTACCAAAAGTCCTTATGCCAATCTACCTCCCAAGAAATCCATTTATTACATCATTGGTTAGTTTTTAGTCTTACTATATTCTTTATCAACCTCTTCTAGTGATTCTTGAAAGGTGGATACTTAAATCCTTCCTAAAAATTTGAGCTCTAAAATGAGAAGACATACAAGGTCATTTTAATTCATTCTTCTATCCAATTATAAAAACCAAGTGAATATTTCTACATATTGTTTTCTGTCCCATAAATTGTACAATATATGTGGATTTGCCTCGCCCTAAGTGAGATGTTTAACAAACATGATAATAGAGAAACAATTAGTGACGTCACCAAAAGATGTAGCCTCTTCAAGGTATCATATCCTCTCATCAAGGTCAAGAATCTATTCACCAAAAATGTCCTATGGAAATGATGGTTTAAGAAACAAAACTAGACAAAAACCTTCAGTGAGAACAACAAAATATAAAATCTCTTCGTCTTCCATCTGCTCGTAAAGTTAAATTACATGTCTTGATCCATCTATGGTAAAGAAATCAAATAGTTCTATAAATTCCACCTTTCAACTCTAAGAGACATTGAATTAAATTTCATCTCAAGACAGGGCTTTGAGAGGACACTCTCAAAGCCAACCTTCGTTATGGCTTTGAAACACATGGTAAGTATCAAGACTTAGCAACTTTATTTGCATAATTTTTTCTAGCATGGACCTTAATGTCATAGCCTTCTTTTGCCTAAATGAATGCAAATTTCCTTTCCATTTGGCTTGCGACATTCATAATTCATGCTCATGGAACATGATTGTGTTGCAATTGTGATAACATTTGCTGTATGCAGAAGCTAATAAAAAATGATCGAAAATGACATTTTTGCTCTATTTTTTTGAAGATTTAAGGAAAATTACACCAAGTAGCTTCCAACCTCATATGACCATCATGTCAAACTCATCTCAGGATATTTTCCAAGTAAGAGCCACTTAAGCAAGCAATCTAGTATACATGACTCCAATTTCAATTAGCAGCAATGACAGTTCTAAGTATGGTGCAAACATTGCTCCAGATCCTCAATGGGGTATGTTTGATGACAATAATTTGGGGAGTGAGAGAGGGAGATGGTAGGAGAAAAAAATCAAGGAATCCACGGGAAATTGAAAAATATATAACTAATAAGGTGGAAGACATTTGTAACCTAAGAGAGAAACCTGTGAGGAAATGGGTGAAGTTGGTATTACACACCCAATTGGACAACCTCGAGGAGAAAACATTTATCCCACTTTATTTGTTGGCATAACCTAGTAAGTGTTATTCACTAGCATGTATTTTGTAAAGGCCTTTCAACCTAGTTCCCATTCAACTCCATCCACCAGGTTGTAGAGGATTCCAAGCCTAATTTCATAAAAAGTAAGTTGGGGATGATCACATTGACTTTCTTGATGACATGTCTATGAAGATTAACTGCCTTGAACTATTTATTTTTTTGCGTAGGGAAAGAGACACATTCCCATGTCTGAGCATGAAAATGTTGTTTGATATTGTTAATGCCTCTAGTGTTTACTTCTACAAGTTCTATAGGCAGAGTCTGTAAAGGGCCAGGTAGCCTCTGGATCTCATCTTTTATGAAAGGTGACATATCTAGTAAATGCCCCTACGGTCAATCTCTGGAATGGATCTAAATAGAAGTTCTTCATTTTAATATCCGTAAAACACAACAACTTTAAGGTAAACTATGTACATGTGTCATTTCTCCCACAAACTAAAGTGTATAAGTAGTAAATTTTATACCAAGTGTGCTCCCACCATGTAAAGCGCAATTTGGTGAACTTATCATTTTTATAATTTCTTTTTCGATTAAATTTGGTTTCACACATGATCAATTATTGCTTTGAAAGTTGTGTTCTACATAATTTGTGTACACTAAATTACAAATTGATTTTTTGAAATCTATTTTGTGTAAATGTCGACCAATAGATATATATCATGGAGGATGAACGACGAAGATCGTGAATCCCAGATCCTTGATGGCAGGGTCAAGGATGACTGGTTCTTAAATATAATCTTAAATCTCCATACATGTGTGTACATATGGAATTGATTTTTTTATTAACTTTGTGAGTTAAATTAGTTGTTAATAAGTTTCATATTTTAATTTTTAGGAGGTAAGAGGAGAAGGGTTTCTACTCCATCCATGGAGCGTGGCCAAGGTTCAACCGGTCGAGGTATGAGTGGTAGTAGGTTGCGGGAAGGGGGTGATATTTATTCCCCCAAAGTAAATCAACGGCTGCTGGTTCTCAATAGGGTCATTATGGGTCTGGTTCTCAGCAGCGTCATTCTGGGTCTGGTTCTCAGCAGGGTCATGTTGGAGAAGATGTTAACCAACAACATCAAGGTTGCCATCAATTTCAATATTTTTTCATTAAATTTGTACAACTTTTTTTACACGTGTTTTTTCTAATATACGAAATTATATATATATTGATGCAGAGGCCGAAAATGTTCGAGCTAGTGGTCAAAATAGACGCAGAGCAGCTCGGTACATTCAAGAAGAAGGCTGTCAACCCAGCACAACTTATCTGACTGAGATTACTGATATACCATGGGAAACCAACATGGCGGAATGCACCTTACAAAGGTGTGAAAGCCTTCATGCAAAATTGCAAAGATATCTCATGGCTTTGTCTCTACCTGCTGAGAGTAGACAAAGCCTTGAAATAGTTACACATTCATTGGGTGAAATGGTAAATGTGTACAAAAATTTGGGGCCAACGACTCATTCATTTGTAGAACTGATGAGAAAGAGAAAAGAAACAATGATGGGTCCCGATAAATGGCAGGACATAAAACAAAAAGTTACAAGAGCAGATGCCAAGTCAATGTTTAATTATAAGGAAGGGCCAAAAAGAAAAATGTTGAAGGTGCAGTATTTCAAGCACCCAGACAAAGCTCGTTATTTGTATGATTGACATCTTGCGGCCTTTGGAAGGCTTCCATGGAACGATGAGGTTCCTGTTTATTTTGCACAAATGTTTTATGCAGAATTTTTTTTGGGTATGAAACCCAACTACAATGACCTTCCTTCAGAATTTTTTGGCCTGGGGAAAGGTCGATTATATGACCGTAAGGGCGCTAAGCGAGATGTGGAGTAGTCTCGCCCTGAGCCGCCATTGGTGAGTCGATCGTTTCGAGTCGAAACTCTGCGATCAAAGATGGATGCGACTTCTCAAATAAGTCGAGAAGTAAGGGATGTTATGATCGACAATGTTCATAGCGGATTGAGTGGAGTCGATCTTTGTTTAAATCGACAAAGAGCATGTGAAAATGCACGTGCCAATTTTGTTTATCGTACAGATGAGGAGATTTACAACATGAATGTTGAAGATCTCCGAACATATGCAATAAATTGTCGCAATGGTCTGCAAGACCTAATTTTTCACGAGGAAGAGGGCACCGGAACGGTATGTGTTAGTGACCTTAGGGTTTGAAATTATTTTTACATATACATGTGTACAATTTGTAATAAATACATGTGTATGTACATGTATACATTTATTCAAGTATGTGTACATTAATCTAACAAAAATGTATGATTATATGTTAAAACACCATTTGCAGTTCTCAGGCATGATGCGTGATGAAAATGTTAATATTACGTTCGGGACCTCCGGTTCAAACGATGCAGATGGGTCTGACCATCATGATATGTTGGCACATGTATGTTAGTGTTTTTCAAGTGACTCTAAAATAAATAATTGTTGCCACACATGTACATGTATGTATATATATAATTTGATAAAATGTTTTAACAGGTACCAATTCCGTCTGATGTTTTTGGGATGGCGGTACCTTCTTCTTCCTTAGGAGATGTACCTTCTACTTCATTGGGAGATGAGCCACAAGTATGGACAATTTTTCACAAGTTTAAAATTTATGTTTAAAAGTTATATATATATATATATATATTCTACCTCAAAAAGTTCCATTAAAAATTGAGATATATATATATATATATATATAGAGAGAGAGAGAGAGAGAGAGAGAGAGAGAGAGAGAGAGAGATCTATATTTTGAGTTATTTAAATTTTTTTGAATTTAGGTTCCTATAGAAGATTTCTTTAATCCGCGGACTCTAGCGACGGAGATAGGAACATCCACAGCATTTGAACAAGTTGTCTTTAGTTCATTTTTTTAATATTATTGAAAATAAGTTTATATATGTACACGTGCATTTTCATTTGAAAGTTTTTAATATATATATATATATATATATATATATATATATATTTAACTGCACATTTATATTGTACAGTTTACCACTGCAGATGTTCCTATGGGAGAACCTATTCATCAAATGGAGAGGGAACCTTACGAGGTATTGCATGATTTTTTTGTTATATTTTGTTTTTTACATGAAGTTCTAGATATATATATTCTCATTCATTTTTAAAACTTCAAATTTTAATGTTCAAGTACATGTGCATTGTGTATGTAGGTTTTCCATTCACAAGATAGGGTGCGGACTGAGACCCTAGTAGGGAAGACGCTAGATCCGTCTCTATTTGATGGACATGAATTACAGTAGATTTGATTTCAAAATTTAGATGGTCTTAAAATTTGTTAAACTTGATACAGTTTGATACATGTGAGATTTACAATTTTTGGACATATTTTATTACATTGTTAATATAATTTGTTTTATTTAATTTTTGGATGGTTTTAGTACTTTTGGCATGTGAATGTGAATTTTTTAAAACTCAAGTTTTGGATGGTTTCAATCTACATTTGCACATGTGGTACATATAATGTTAAATTTTTCTATTGGTTCTAGTTGAACTATAATTGGCATGGCATGTGAAGTAACGATCTATATATAATTTAAAGTTTTTTAAACTCAAGTTTTGAACGGTTTCAATCTACATTTCGCATGTGATGTTTAATGTTTTAATGTTGCACGATATATTATCAAAAAATTTTAAAATTTTAAAGTTTTGGATGGTTTCAATCTACATTTGGCACATGTGGTATATAATGTTAAATGTTTCTATTGGATAGTTGTTCACTATATAATTGGCATGGCATGTCAAGTAATGTTGCACAAATCCCTTTTGGATGGTTGAAGTACATTTGGAATTTTAAGATTGCTTTTGATCTCTCCATGTAGTTTTGTTTGAATGAAAAAAATTCCAATAGGAAGAACATAGCTTTTCAATGCAACTAACCATGTATCAATTGAGCTCTAATTGAAAAAAGAGTTTTTCAATGCAACTAACCATGTATCAATTGAGCTCTAATTGAAAAAAGAGTTTTTCAATGCAACTAACCGTGATGCAAGCAGATCGAGAAACTTCTCGCAGATGCAGAGCATGGAAACTAAACTTCAGACAGACTCTAAGACTTTCGAATTTTTCCGAATGCCAAATTATCTTACAAAGCTAGTATTTATAATATCCTAGCAGGTCATTCGGTGACAACTTTTACTGAAAACTTGAAACAAAGAGAATCTATCCTTGGCTAGGACATCATGTAAGACGCCTGCCATAAACAGTAAAATTGTACTTAAAAGCTAAGATTCGGGCAAGTGGGGACAACCACTTGTTATCTCGTCCCTTGGAGGCTAGGCCATATGGGGACCGAATCTGACCTTACAAAATAAAGTGAAATAATTTGTACCATACGGTCGGAAAACATATACAAGAACAATTAATATAAAAGAACAATTAATTTCATTCTAGAATATATATATCCAATACATATAACATTTTTCATCAATGCACATGTATAGAAAAACTACTTTCAGTTGATACTAGAGCACATGCTTGTACCCAAACAATTTGTAACATGTGCAAACCACAAATAACATAAGAAGCTCAATTTTTAGTTGAGTACTGGAAGTTCTAAAACATATTTAATCCAAAGATAATAAATTGTTGGACACTTCACTCAAAAAAATTCTAATGGAATTCCATCCTCAATAATCCGTTCATGATCGGATTTTGACATTTTCCATTTCTTAATTTTTTATTTTTTCTTTGATTGAACTTCTATCAACTTTATGTGTGCTGCACACACCAAGTGACTATATTGACAACTTATGGAATCAGGTTCATAGTCTTGAAAGTAAACAAAGTCTCCACTTTGATGAGTTTGTCTGAAAAAATAACCTTTCAGTATAATAGACCCTCTGTCATATTGAAATCCGTGATCATTATAGTTTTGTAATAATTTCATTTTTCGTTCAGTGCAACGCATCAAATAATACTTCACATTTTCATCGTTGTCAATAGGTGCAATTACAGCAAAAACATCTCTTGCACAATAAAATAAACTTAACAAAATTATACATATTTAAATTTATTTCTAGATTTTTAAATCATTAGAAAGTAATTCAAATGTTACATTCTCTAACAAGATCAGAAACTCTATCACCATCGGATGATATTGTAGTTTCCTCTGATTGCATTTCTTCAAACATTGCAACAGACATTTTTCCCTTTGTATTTAGCTCTGTATGTTTCCAATCGTTCACATACATTTTGTTTTCACAAACGTCATTGTATTTTGTGTTGTCTATGCAAACATCACAAAACAAGAATATTTTCTTTTATCCAATGCAAACACATTTTTGGACAACTTTGTTTGAATTGAATGCAATTTTCGAGTCCCTTTTATTGTTTCAATGTCATTTCCAATTGATCTATCTATGTATTCGATTCCAATATGCCAGAAAAACCTTTATAAGTAAAATTAGAAAAAGAATTTGTAAATATGATATCAAAATACAATTAAAAATAATTATTGCATGATAAATGTACAATGTTTAAAATTAGATTTCCAATATAAATTAAATTGAATGTACCTTCACACTTCTCTTGATGGGTTTTTCTCATGGCTTAGAGCAGCGATGGACCATTGAACAACTTCTTCAGCGTTCACAAGTCGGTGTGCAGAGTGGTTCATTTGATATCTTCGAAGTACTCATTTTATGCATGCTCCTGCACCGTCATGTTCTCCTTTTCCATGGCCAGTCTCAAAGAAATTCCAACAATGTTTAATGCCGGTTTTCTTATGAAGACAACACAACCAAAAAAATGATCGTGCAAATTTGAATTGACCTGCGCATTCGTCTGACCATATCCAATGTTCATTGAATGTTATTCCATGATTTTTCAATGAATCATAAATTCTTCCAAAACAATGTTGTACAAAACATGTATCATGTGTACGATCGTCATTGATATAAAAGTGATATTCTTTAATGATATGTCGATTTTCACTTGTGCTTTCTATATGATTGAAATTTTGTTCAGCATGTCTATATAGAATATGGACGAGCATGGAGACTTGGTCAGAATGATAGTATTCACTCTGAATTTCTTTTTGTGGAACAAATGTGTAGTTTTCTGCAAAATCAATCACTGAAAAAATGGTCCCTAGTGGAAAAACTTCACGAGATTTTTTGAATTGCAAGTCTTGCCATCGAGCTCTATGGGAATGCTTGGTGTATTTGTAAATTTCTGCTTCAAACTTTCTCAAAAAGTCTATTAGAAAAATTTCGTCTTCTCGTAATTCGATTCTTTTAACACTATCTGCACCTTGAATCGATGTACTGATATATTCATATCTCTTTCATTTCACTTTCATGTTGGACAATGATTGATCATTTATATCAATACGATATTTGTTTTGAAATTTAGTCAAATTTCCACAATCATCGCATTTTTTACCACCAACACATTTCTTTTTGTAAAATAGTTCATCGCTTTCTCTTTCACATAGAATTTGAGAGATGAATTCACGGATAGTGGAAGGAGGAGGTGAATCCTTCCATAATGTTCTACCAAAATCAAGGAATGTGTCATAATATAACTCAAATTCCACATGATAATGACAACAACAAGTGTCACGTACGGTGATAGGTTTTACATACCATGGTTTTTGTTGAACAAAAGCATTGAGTGAAACATGAATTTGACGATTCTCTTTTTTGAACTTGTTGAATAACTCTATCTGAGTGGTTTCCAAGAGATTTTTTTCATGTTCTTCGTACTGATTTCGTGCTATTCTTCTTCGCATCACATGTCTTGCAGTTGGTGAAACACGCGAATTGTTCTTCCAATATTCATATATTATTTTTTTAACATCTTCTCCAAGTCTATCTTTGTATGGTTACCTACAAATAGCTCTCCAACAAGTGAGTTCATCATTTACATCTATTTGCAGTTGAAATTTTCGATGTTTGTGCAGATTTTTTCGCAAGGTTCCCAGTGCTCGTGCCATAGATGTTATCAAACGATTCTCTTGAGTACTTGGTGAAACCGTTGCCATCTGTATTCCTCTACGTATATTTGAAACATCTTTATCTCTAGATCTCTTAATTGACTTTATAGCACTACTCATATTTTTTATCACCTCTTCCTTCATTTTTTTATCTTTGGTTGATTTTCGAATACCCAATAGTGTCGTCGCTTCTTTTAATTTCCTTGATGATAGGAGACCTTTCAACATTTGAGCCTGAACTGTCACTCACTCATTTAAGAAATGCTTTTCAAAAATGCGGTCGACACGATATCGTATAACATGGTCAGGTTTTTTATCTCCATATGTGTGAGTGTCAACATTTTCTAACATCTCATTATCGATAGTGATTTCATCTGTACATATTCGAAAAAATAGTACATATTCAATAAATCACTAAATTAATAAATATGTCAATAAATATTGGGAAAATTTTAAATATATCAATAGATCATAATATTTACATTTACATACCCGATTCAATTTCTGCTTGAGGTTGATTTTCTTCTTCAATATTTTGAGGAGTATCTCTTTCTGTTTACATTAAACAAAATATTTTTCAAACTAGTTCATCAAATAAAAATTAAGCTTCACATTTTACATTGGGAAAACTTTAAAAATATATTAATAGATCATAATATTTACATTTACATACCTGCTTCAATTTCTGCTTGAGATTGATTTTCTTCTTCAATATTTTGAGGAGTATCTCTGTCTGTTTACATCAAACAAAATATTTTTCAAACTAGGTCATCAAATAAAAATTAAGCTTCACATTTTACATTAGAAAAATTTTAAATATATATCAATAGATCATAATATTTACATTTACATACCTGCTTCAATTTCTGCTTGAAGTTGATTTTCCTCTTCAATATTTGAGAGGGCTTCTAACTTTCTTTTGCGATATTGTCTCGTCTCTTCTCTACGTGCCTCAGGGTCTCTTTTTTGATCATATTTTCTCGCACAAGTTCTTCGATTTCCCATGATAATAGGGTATGAAGTTCAAAAAATTTCCTTCAAAAAATTAGACAATAACTCAATTACAAAAAATATCACAAAAGATTTAATTTAAAAAAATTCAGTGTAAATTTTTTGTAAAAAATACATACTCCAATCCAAAACACACACTTTAAAAAATTCGAGAGAAAAATGTCTTATAAAAATGAAATGAAGCTCAAAAGATTTACTTCAACTCAAAACACGTACATACCTCCAAGAAATGTCTTTTGAATGTACGTCCAAAATTTTTTTTACAATTTTTGCCAAAATCACGCCGCCTCCAAGAAATGTCTTCCAAACAAAAAAATTCTTTAAACCCAAAATTGTAAAATCAATTTGCTTCAAGAAATGCCCTTAAACCCAAACTTTGAAGAAATTTTTTTGAACCCAAACCAAGATCTTTGTAAAATGAGATGAAGTGTGTGAAATGTGCGAAAATTGTGAATCATTTCGCGGCAATTTATATTGACGCGAAATGTGTTTAGGGGGCTCCACAAAACTTTCCGGCCGAACTATTAAGACGTTAGATTTAACGAGCCCTAAGCGGAAAACATAGTTTGAACAAACTTGGACTAAAAGTTCGGCCGAACTAACACGTCACCAATTACGCAAAAACAAGGCTCTGAAAACGGTTCTGCAACTTTGGACTGATTAAACTCCATGAAAGGTTGTTAATTAACTATCGGAACCAAGACAAGCATTTTCAGAATTGAATCTACTTTCAGGAAATATAACTTTTATGGAATTTCATAAATGTTTATTAATTTTAATTATTTTTCTAATAAAATAGGTGCAAACAATTTCTGAGGGTCGTCGTGATTCAGTGAAATCAAAATTTTGTATCTCCCAAAATATATTGTAAAAAAATTGAAAAAATTATGGGGCATTACATTGGTCCGTCGTCTCTAATGGGTAGCTTTTAGATTTTTAGTTTATAACTTATATGTTAAGAAATTTCTTGCAACGCGAAACATATCCAAAATACGTAGTTTTTTCGTATTGGACCAGTTCAAAAAATTCTAGTAATTATGATATGCATCCATTGGCTTTGTAAATATGCCGAAAACAAAGTAGACTCTGTCTAGATTGTTGTAACACATTTTGTTTTTTCAAAAACACAAATTTTCAATGAATACAACATTGCGTCATAACATGACTTCTTATGAATCCTTTGATTGTTAAGAAACACACACTCAAAGAAATGCTAAGTTGACATATCAAATCTGCATAATTTTTTTTCAAAAAATAAGTAATAGAAAGCTAACAAAATTTCTCACAACTTTTATTTTTATCGCAAAATGAAATTCTACACAGAAAAATTGTTATAGTTTGCAGAAAGTTGAAGAACCGAAAAAAATGAATTTTTTTTCTCAAAAAAGGGCAAAAAGTGTAACCCAGCTTCACATTTTCACCCGGAAATTAATAATAGTATGGGAGATGTGAAAATATTGACCTTGGGAAATGCACATGTTTGATGGAGCTTCATCAATGCTTCTTGATTTGAACACTTTAATATTTTAATAAAAATACCCAAAAAATATTATATGCCATTGTTAAGACTAGAGCCACCTTATTATTAGTACTATTATTATTATTATTATTATTATTATTTAAGATAGGCTGAAAGTTGAAATGCTTGGGCCAACCTTAACTAGTTAAGATAGACATATATAATAATAATAGGGGTTGTAAAATTCTCATTTTGGTTTACTTTCCATGGTTGAGATGACCAAAGTTAGGTTGTTGTTTTTAGCTACAAGGTTATAGTTACATATGTAATATTCATTGGTTAAATTATTCACTTTTGGGAATACATGGAGTTGCACCAAATTAACCTACTTAATCCTCACTAACCTCAAGATTGGTGGGGCCCTTCTTTTTAAACTTTCCATTAACGATTTTCCCTTGGCCTTCGGGATTCTTGAAGTGTTGTTAACTTAGATATGTATGCATTCAATTCAAGCCTCAATGATACATCTTAACGACGTGTACAAGTGTTACCATACTTATATAGATGTGTCAAGTATCATTTATGATATTCATGCAGGTATACCAAGTATCAATAATAAGCTACATGTAAGAAGGACGTGAATTGGTAATATGCAAACTACATTTTTTCCTTCTAATGTTATATTGTTTTGGGATCCTCTCATTTCTACCACTTGGCACTAACTAGGATCAATTTTCATCTCTTTCACAAGTCCACATATGATGCATTATTCTCCTCTTAGATGGCTTGAGAAACTATTTAGGGATGTTTTCTAGATCTAGTCACATGATATATCGATGGATTTTCTTTCAAGATACTTTCTCTATGTCCAATTGAAGGAAGTGTTCTTTGTTGCTTCTATCCCTTTCTATATTGGATATTTTTGCATAGGTTAACTGTAATGAGATCCAACAAAAGTTTACTATTTTTCTTATTTGTGGGGAAGTCTTCTATTGTGGAGTGTAGGTTGGGCCTAGAGAAGGACTCATTGGTACCTTTGAGGGATTCATGTTTTTGTGTTTATTTTACTTTGTAAAACTTGTGTTATAGCATGGGCATGACATAGGTAATAAATTCAATCTTAATTGAATGCCTATATTGAAGCTTATCTAATAGGTGTCATGGAAACAACATCCCAACTCTGAGGCATTACATCGCAGTAAATGCATTTAACCTATTCCCAAAGTTGGATTTTATTCCCTTTTCTTCACTTATGCTTCTTTAAAATAGATATCAGCTAGGATTTCAGAGATTACCCATTAAGGTGAGGCCCTTATGTAAGTTCAGATCTTCTTTCTCTACCAACTAGTAGTTCTTTCTCTACCTTCCCTCAAATTTGATATAGTGAAGATGTTTAATCATCAAGTCAAGGAATTTGTTTCTACAGGGCTACCTTTCATACCTTGTAGAAATAATTGATACCATTATTCTCACTCACCTACCATCTACTATACGTGATGATTGATCAAGTAGTTTCTCCACCATTGGAGTTATGTGCAATTCTTATCCCTTTCAGATCTACCTCTACCTCTTAGCATTTAAGAGACGCAAGTTATAACATTCCATTTTCAAACATTATTAGTTTGACCCACCACATTTATAAGCTATGTTGATGGGAAATTGGAATTCGAATAAACCACTCTTTTATCCTGATCTCATTTTGAGGTATATCAGGTTTGAAATAATTTATGAGAATATCGATTTTGATATGATCCTATGGACTTTGGATGCGCGGGGAAATATTAAGCCATTGCCAAGGAAGAGAGAAAACTTTGCCTCCAAACTTCATTGTTCATATAGAGAAAGCAGTTTGAAGAGGAGTGAATAGAACCTAAAAAAGGAGTTAATAACAAGGGTGGCATCTAAAATGCATCTACCACTCCCTCCCTAAAGAGAATAGAACCAATAATAGGTGAATAGAAATATCGAGTGATTCATTGTAGCAAAGGGGCTTTAGGTGATGACATCCTCCCAAAGCAGGAAGGTTGCAACCAGTGGATTCTAGGTATAGACGGGGTGTGGAGGGCTTTTATACATAGATCCAACTTCATGCACATAGATCTATGTAGATACAAATGAAATTTACAAGGGAATAAGCACAAGTATAATACACACTGTTGTAGGGAGTAAATGGAGGAGACCCTACATCATAATATCTATTTTTAGGTAAGTAATACATAAATTCTAGTAGCACCTATAGTTTATTTTATTGAAGTGGATTAAATCTCTAATTATCCATGACCTTTCTACACATATATCTTTCTTGCTTCTATAGGAAGTTTTATGTGTAGGGATAATAGTGGCTTTGCTACACATATTTTTAGATTCTATAGGTATAAATATTTCTATGTAAAGATAACAATGAGGCAAGTTGGTGAAGAGGTGGAAAGGTAATACACAAGGAGTGGCATTAAGCATGTTGTGTGATTTGTGGTGTTGTTGGTGGAACATGGTCACAGATGAAAGAAATTCACATGACACGCATCCTAACTCACTGCGAGTATTGTCAGATTCATTTTGATAGATTGTAGCATTGTTACAACTTAACCAAGTGCAGTCTTAGAATGATTGAGTGTAGTGTTAGAATTAACCAAAATGGCCACTCAAAAAATTGTTTACTTTAATTCATTTATATTAATTTTGATAATTAAGAAAAAGTAATAACATATACCAAGGGAATAAGGTCACCTTATGTAGTTTTGAACCAATCATAAATTATATTGCTAAATTTTAGTAAAAATGGAATAAATTTATTTTTAAAAATAAAGTAATTTAATCTGAAATTTCACTAAAAATTGGACATGGTTGTAAATTTAGGATGAATTAATATGAAATCAAAGGGGTTTGACTACATAGTAGAAAATATAATTCCTAACATAGGTAAACTAATAAGTAATTTCTTTCATGATATTGCATTTATTGTTCTCAGTTTCATTGGCACCTTATTCCACAAATGTTATATAGGAATATTTATTATGTAAAATGTAATAAGGGACATTGTTGTAGAAATTATATAGCTTATGTGTTATATGTCTAATTTTCTCCTGATCTCACACTATTTTAACTTCATGCAAAATACAGAATCTATTCCACCATTGATCATTTGTGGAAATTGAACAAGATTACAATGCACACATGAAACAGTAAACATTCACACACATTAACACAATTGTTTAACGGGAAAGCCTGAAGCTAAAAACCCCAAGTATCTGTATATAATATATGTCATAGAGATCATGTAACAATCCTCATACAAAGCTGAACATTTCAAGCTCTTAGTACAATACAATCGCTACACATTAATCAAGCCCGATCTGGCAAATCCATGCACTGATCTTTGCCCCCTGCTAGTCTGCCTCTACTGCGCAATCCCTGCTGAAGAATGGCTCTGAATGAGTTCGAATCCACCAAGCTTGCACTGTGAAATCCTCATTGGCATCTCCACTGAGTGTTGGATGCAATTAATGCATCACTATAGTCACAACTGATAGTCACACTTGCTCTTTCACCTATCTCTTCACTGGTCTCCACTGAAACCTCCATGTATTGTAGTTAACTGATGTATTCTTTAGTTGATTAATGAGTTATTATTTAGTGAATTAATTAATTAATTAATTCACACCACTCTCACTAGTGTATCAATCAGTTAGACTAGATACAACTAGCTCAATTGAGTCTAATTGAGTTAACTGAATACAACTCCACCAACTACTTCTATAACTCCACCAAACTCTGTCACATGAGTTCTAACTGAAGTCCTCATGCATTAGCTCCGATGTAGCCAGCAGCGCTCTAGCATTCCAGCATTCCTCAGCATTATACATCTGTGCATGGCCAAAAGTGCTCCAAGAGAATAAAATAATGTTTAGAGTCCAAATATTATTAAGAGCTAATAATATTCGACATATCTATTTTTAGACTGGCAATCTAAAAATAGATTCTGCCCAATATGTCTAAAAATAGAAGTCCATCTATTTTTCCAACTTGACCAACCATCCACAAATAACATCCTACAACTCATAGAATATGATCAACATGTCTAAAAATAGACTTTGCGCCAAAAATAGCCTGTGGGCCCACTTAGTGAAGGTGACTCTTTTCACTAAGCTCATCATCTTGTTGAATCTCAACAATTGCATCTTTGAAAATAGTTTCCATTTCAAAACTTTTGGCTATGGAGATGATGCATTTTAGGAAGGATAAGTTGTGTTTTACTTTTTTCACACAAAATGGTAGTAAAATTATTAATGGATATAATTTTACATATATCTTAATCTCCTCTAAAGTTGAAATTTGAATATGAGCCTTGCTAATGTACTAAATGTGACTCAGCCACTATCTTGTCAGTAATGTTGAATATATGTTAATTATTAAAGAATTATAACATGAAAACAATGAAATGATCATAAACTTAGCATGTATACCACTAATAATGGACAAAATATCCTTATTTTCCTCACAACACCTTGATTAATAATGTTGCTAATGCAACTTGAATAATTTTGTTTGGAAACATGATTGGCTTCCTTGGTGATCATTGACTACATGTCCTTTTCCCATTGCTCGTTGACATTGGTTGCATCAAACTATGTTGATGATAAAGATCCATGAATTTATCCATGCAATTTAAACCTATAACTAGAGTGTTGTTGTTCATGTGGGTGATCAACATTTCATCCTTGACAATGTCAAATCAAAAACCAATTCATTATCCAAATTTTGTGTTCGCTTGAGGGGTTTGAATCCATAACCATGCAATGAATGCCTTAAATCCAAGTTCAAATATCTAATTAATTTCAAATTGGACCCATCTATTTACACCTCCAAACCCTACTACTAACTTAAAAGCTCAATATCATGATTTTCTATGATACAAAAGCAATAATAGATTTGTAATGTTGACATGCTTTGCACAATTTCTTGTAAATATGATATTTTGTCCTTTCAACCAACATGGAATTTTCAGTCTTACCCACACCTCTACTAATTACATTCACATTCACACCTTGTCAATGAGATTTGAGCATAGGGCCTACAAAGGTGGTTAGAGGCAAGAGCTTTGCTCACAATTACACCACCAAATTTGATGATAATCTCCTACATTATTGATGACTTTGTAACAAAACAATTCAAATTAAATATCATTCTACATATCAACAACAAATAGTTCACTTTAACATTCTCATTCACCCATTTCAAGGTACATTAATTATATTAAATAAAATGATATTTATGCCGATAGGCATGTCCATTTTGGAATAATGTTTGTATAATTTAAATATAATTATCAATAATTATTAGGTGGATGGTAGAGATTTACCCTCCATGGAATATTATAGAATATTCTTAGTAGTATACATAAATCAAATATTGAGATTTATCTCCAAAGCAGTTATGCTATATTTAAACTTACATTTCATTAAATTTGGAATCAAATAGTGGATCTAGAATTTCAAAATAACCAAAAAAACTCAATTGTAGTTATGGTTTTTTGGGAATCTGGTATTGAAAAAACATGGTATTGTAACAAAGTTTATTTATAAATTAAGAATCTCCATGGTAAAGTGGGGCTAAATTTCCATGGAAAATAATCTCTTCCATGTTTTTTTTAGGGTGCTTCACAGACATTGAGTGGCCGCTACATCCACGGGAAAATCTAGGTAGATCAACTTGAAGGGATCCACCTGTCAAACAAACTAAAAATCCTAACCCCAAGGGCATAGAGGAGATTTTACCCCCTGATCTCGCGATAAGGCATGTACTTAGCAACACGAACTCGACCAATTAAACTATCTCTTAGGGATTTTCTTCCATGCTTTTTCATATATATATATATATATATAAGCATATATCCATCTTAAAATATCCATGTAAAATAATTTTCTTCCATGCTTTTTAGAAATGTATATATGTTAAACCTATATACTAGCCTAGATCCATCTTAAATATGGATCTATCAAGAGTAGAGAGGGATCAAGTCCGAAGTTAAGATGGATGTGCTCTTGCAATTCATAATGCATTTCCTCGAGCCTTTATTTAGGCTACATCATAACAAATACCATGGGAAAAACCGTGGCCCAAAAATAGCTAACAATAAATTATTATTTTAATTGTTCTATTTTTTTTTATTTGACTAAGTCAAAATGCTTAGATAACATAACAGGAAACTACATCTCTTCCATACTGGCAAAATTTAATTCTTTTAATAATAATAAAAAGCATAGATACATCTTAACTCTAGATCTACTAAGCACTAAGAGGGATCAAATATTTTTTTCACTCTAAAAGAAGTTTAAATCTCAAGAGATTTGATCCATCTCGGCGCATTTAATTCTTTTAATAATAATAAGCATAGATCCTTCTTAACTCTGGATCTACCAAGCACTGAGAGGGATCAAATCTTGAGATTTGATCCCTTTGGGCACATTTAATTTTTTTAATAATAATAACAAGCATATATCCATCTTAACTTTGGATCTACCAAGCACCGAGAGGGATAAAATATATTTTCACTCGAAAAGAGGTTTAAATCTCAAGAGGCGTGACCCCTCTCAGGGCTTGGTAGATCTAGAGTTAAATGGATCTATGGTGGTTTAATTTTCTCCTTTAAATAGACTATATTCCACATGAATATCATGGGTCAATACCATGGTTTCTCATTAACTTGGAGCTCCAAAACCACCAATAACTTGACCAAGCCATATCAATGACAACACACGATTTACAAGTATTCATCCTCATCTATGACAACATACAGTTTACAAGTATTCAACCTCATCTCTTGGATACTCTGTGCGTAATAATAATAAGTTGTAATTTAATTAGTTTTATGATTTATTTTTTAACGACTTGAAATGTATGTTTGATCTAGTGATTTAATTTATATGGTTGCACTAAAATATGTTCCAACGATCAAATCTTATAATAATTTTCTCTCGAGCCAAGTACGGTAGAGATATTGAAATGTTTAACATTTTGACTACAATCAAAAAAAAAATTGAATTAAAAATAAAACTAAAAATAATATAAAATAAATAATTATAATTACCAATAAAATATTTTACATAAAACTAAAAATAAAATGAGATATAAGATAAAATAAAACATAAAATTAATAATTAATAATTAAACTAGAATATACTCATATTAACTCCAAATCTATTAATTGCTTAGAGGAATCAAATTTCTTGAGATGCTAACCTCTTTTAGAGTAAACATAGATTTGATTTCAAAAATACTCAAAAATACTTGATATATCCAAAGTTAAGATAGCTCTAAACTAGTTATTTTCCTTATATATATATCTTATAACAAAATCACTCCATTAATTAAAAATTTAATAAACAAACAACAATTCTAGACATAAATTAAACGAGTGTAAATTTTGGATATATATTCACTTAATTGAAAACATGCATAGAATAGAAAAAACAATGTTTTTGAAATTTATGCCCAATTTTAAATGAATAGAAGAAGAAGAAGAAGTTATTTTAACGTTTACAAGGCTAAATATAGCCTATGGGACAGATTGCTTCTCTATCTGGCTCTTGTATTCTACCATTTTCTTGTGAAGTTTCACAATAAACTCTCTCAGCTTCTCGACAAAGCCCTTGTAAAATAGAATATCCCAAGAGCTAGCTGCCAAAATATTTGCATAACTTTCCCTGTTGTCTTTCAAGGCCTCACATTCTAAAATGAAAAGATTTTATGTTTCCACTTTTCCGGGAGAACAAAAAATACACAGTCTTTCCTCCCACATTTCTTTTAGCCTTTTCCAACGCCTTGTTTCACAGCGTAGTTGATGTGAATTAGTCCTTAATTGAGCAATAATAATTTTGGCTCTCCAAGAAATATTTGCCCCTATGTACACTTTTTGTTGATGATTATGAGAGGGATTAAACTCTTCAATATAATATTTTTTCTTACTCCCTAGCTCATTCTCCCAAGTACATTTGTAGAACTTATCCATAACAAATTTTTTTATCTCTTTACTATTTGTGGGACACATGCTCAAGCAAATGCCCCATTTGCTAAACCATTTGTTATTTTGCCACATCCAAGTCTTATTTCTTGTGCACAATATGTCATTAAACACAACCTTAGGCCATCCGCCCTGTTCCATTTGCTCAATTTTTTTTAAATACCTTATGACCCACACCATAGCTATTGCTCCAACCCCTGTTTCACTTAACAAGATAGCATAAGGAACTGCACTTTTAATTTTGAGTTTGTTTGTAATCAAACGCTTCTAAATTTTCTCAATTTGTTTCCACTGCATGTTGGATGTACTGTTGGCCCATAGTTCACAACCGTAGAGAATCACCAGAGTCACTATAAGCCTAAAAAGAGTTAGAGTGGTTTTCCAGTCCCATAACTCTCCCTCTCTACACCTATTTTGAAAAGCATAAAATGCTTTCCAACCCCCCAAAGTTATTTTCTTTCTACATCCATCCCAGGTTAGATTTCTATTGAAGTCAATTCCGGGGTATTTGTAATCCACAGCATCTTCCAGAATGCTTCCTTCAAAGTAGAACTTATGCTAGTTATGTTTTCTTTTGTTAAAGAAAACCATTACTTTCGTTTTGTTGATATTGACTTGCATTCCCACATTTATACAAAAATTCTCAAGGGAAAGTAAGTGCTCTTGCAAACCAAGAGCATATTTAGCAATCATAATAAGGCCATATGTGTACAAAAGAAGCCTTATAACAAACTTGCCTAAATGGATACCGTCACCCCCTTGCGAATTTAGCCACTCTTCAAGTTTGTCAATATATAAACCAAAGAGGGTAGGAGACAATGGGCAACCTTGTTTGACCCCGAAATTGCTTCTAAAACTTTCAGAAATGCCTGCTAAAGTTCTAATTTTGACTTTCACCTCTTCCTACAACCTATGCACAACTGCTCTCAAATGCCTGTGAACCCCAAGTTCCTCCATTTTGTGCCAAAGCTTATCCCTAGGAACTGTGTCAAAGGCTTTTCTGAAATCAACAAAGCAACAAAATACTTCCTTTTTCTCCCAAAATTTCTCAATGATGTACCTTAAATTTATACCATGACCAACTGTGGAATGTTTAGGTCTAAAACATACTTGTCATTTAGCATGTTTATCTTTTTCTTCTGCCCATTTGTTGATTTTATTTTCTAACATGCTTCCAAATAAATTTTCAAACAAGGGGCTTATCATTATGGTCGTATAGTTGGAGGGATTATTGATGTCACCACTCTTGAAAAGAGGTATTGCCAAACTAGTTGTCCAATTACTGGGGAACTCCTTTTTTATGATGTTGATGAATTGTTTTTTTAATGTGAGGTGCAAGAATTTTTAAGCCCCACTTTAGATACTCTGCTTAGAGTTCAACTAAGTCTTTTTCTTTTCCAACACCCAAATTTTTGATACCCATCTCTACCTCTTGCATCGTGAAGATTTTTGTATTAGTATTAACCAAGGGAGGAGGGTCAACCTTGGGATCCTGCTCATAAAGTTTTCTTTCATAGTAAAACCATTTAGAAGTTGTAATATTTTTTCAGTTTGCATCTTTCTCAATTGGAGATCATTCCAAAATAATTTGGAGTTATTTTTCCCAAGGAAAATTAGTTCTTCTCTCCTCGAAACCATGAAATCAGTCTTTTTCTTTCTTAATGTCTGCTTGTAATCTTTGAGCTTTATGTTATCCTTGTTTGACTCTTTCCACATTCTCCTTGCCTTTTTGCATTGCTCGTCATACCAAGCATTGACCAGAAAGCAATTTTTTTTCTGACTTCTCACTTTTTTCTCTTTTTCACTCTACAAGTGCGCTTTGAATTATTAAATGTGTTAATTCGTGACTATGCAGATCGTGAAATGGAATTTTATCCTTCTCGAAGAGCTTCTCTAGCACTAATTTGAATGTATTACAATTTTCTGGAGTTAAAAGAATTCTTCCCTTTGGAAGATTTTGTTGAACACTCTGGTTTTTTGACCCTAACTGCTTCTTTCATGTCCAAAAGAAGCTTAAATAAATTGGCTTGTGATATGATTTTAAGTCCCAAAGCTGATCTCCAATCAAAACTTCCTTCATTTTCTCACACAAACTATGTGAGAAAATTACATAGTCTACGACACTTGCTCCATTGTAAGTATTGCAAGTGAAATTACCAGACTTTTCCCATCTAGTCAAACCATTACAAATGACTAAATTGAAATCCCCACATAGATTAAGAAAATTTTCACCAAAAATATTTCAGCCCTTGTCCTCTGAAATTGTTTCCCACTAACGATTACTATCTTCTGTAAGCCAGATAGGGTCGCAGTCTTCTTTACAACAAAGAATGCTAGCTTGCTCACTTGCAGTCCTCACATTGAAATCACCCACTATAATGACTTCACCTAGCTGAGAATAAGTTGTAATATTTTCCTTTAAGATGCAAAGGGATCTTTGTGGTCAAGCCCTCTACTTTTGTAGATTTTTGAAACTTGCGGCGATAAATAGCATGCTGCAATTCTGATGTGATTTCCATTTTTTGATATGTTAAACCAAATGAATTGTTTATTTGAGTCTTCTTTTTCTAACTGAATGAAACGACCTTTTTCTCTCACTAATACCATGATATCTTCGTGTCCTTTGCCATTCCCCGCTACCTTGTTCCACACTACCTTCTTCCAATACCCTTCAAACAAAGGTGTCTTGCACCCTTCATGCTCATGTGTTTCTGTGAGGAAAATTATGTTTCTATCTTCCGCAATAGGCCCTAACCCAGGTCATCGTATCCATGGGTAATATCTACAGTTCCAACAAACTAAACTTAAGGAAACCTGGGTATGACTTGATTTCTATTTGTTTTGACATGCAAGACTCACATTTGAGTTTGTGTGCATGTTTTCTCATACCGGCCTTGCTTCCTAATTTCCTGTTAAATATTTTGGTGTCTCTTATTTATTATCATCTTGTTGCCCTGTTTTGGAAGGAGGTATAAATTGTGATATCACAATGTTACCCTTATAAATCCATGCTCTTTTTCCCTCATCTCTTGTTGCCCTAACCTTTGACATTTCCTCCCTCCTTTCCTCTTGTTGTCTTAGAGTTAAATCTTCTTCTAGAAAAAAAACGAGAACCCCTCAAGATTTGTTTCTCGCTTAGAATGATACCTTTATCACACAAACTAGGCATGATGACTCTTATGGGCCTGGATCTGACGCAACAAAGACTGAAAGTCAGCTTTTCTTTCTCTAACCCCTCGTTCTTTGACTCCATGTGGTCTACTTACATTTTTCTCGGAAATTTATTTATCAAATTCGCGGAATTTGACAAATAAACGTTATCCACAACCTTTACTATTTTATTTATATCTCCCGGTATATATATATATTCCCCGAACTTTTATAATCAAAGTTTAACCCTTCGAATGTGTATTAATGCCAACACCCTGTTTAACCAATTGACTATATAATAGACCTTGGTGATTCAATTCATATCTCCGAATTTTATATTTCTCCACCTTACAACAGGTTGTCACTCGGCGGAATATTAATAGCCCAACACTTTATAACCAAGTGACTTTGTAATAAACCCGTGGCTCCAGCCCCACCTATATATCAATAATCCAATCAAATTCACGCTCCGTACCTGGGGTTAAACTTCGTGCAACTTTTTCGACCAGCCACCGTCTGATGGCTCCTTCCCAGATCAACGGTCTACCACGATATCGCTCGGCATCCAACGTCGAACTTTAACGCGCGAAGGCGCGCTTTGAACGGCGGTTTTCATGGGTCCGCCCTTGCCACGCATCGACAGTTCTATGGAATCGCTCCTCGACCCGGAAATACCGCTTTTACACCAAAAGTGGTGTGATATGGGCAATTCGCTTCGGTAATTCCGCTCGTGGTTTCTAAACAGTGACTAACCAAGGTTCGTCGTCGGGTTTGCGTTCTCCTTCATTAGTTCCCCGTTTGTTAACTAAGGTTCTGACCCGGTTAGGAATTCCAATTAATTAATGAACAAACGTAAAATTCTTTATTAAGCGGGATTCTATTATCAGTAAACAGAGTTAAATGACCATGGGGTTTTGCAGGCTTCTCTGCTCGAGCGAATTTAGGGAAATAATAGACAGATATGCGGAATCTATACAACAGTTCGATCACTTCACAATTAAAAAATCTCTTTGCAATCATGGATTCGAAACGACTCTATGGAAAACACGTACAGAAACTATTTAATTGGAAGCAATTGTGAATACACAGATTTTATTGCAGAAATATCTCTTCGTCCTCCTCTCCTCCGCTCTCTAATATACATCCGAGGGATTACATTTATATACATGAACGTTTGTCTATTCGGTTCCTTTGTGAGGACCGTTTTAGAAAATCAGAAGCCTAATTACAATTTATTCAAATAATTGAAATATGACAGATGGCTAACTATTTGACTTCTACTAACTCTAACTGATCTAAATAAAACAATCAGCTGAGGTATTGACACCTAGCTGTTACATTTCAATGATTTTGAACCCTCCTAGCCACAACATGTGGACAAAACCTCCCACATTGCTGGCTAGTGTCTAATGCCCCTGCATCAGACTCTCGAGGGCAATTTTCTTCATGGGCTCCTGTCCATGAGCTCTCCCATTGATCTGCCTATCTTCTGCAACATCTCTTCAGTCATCCAAGTGGCATCTTCCTCTGGCTTGTCCTTCCATTTGATCAAGTACTGGAAGTACTCTTGTCCTTTGGTCTTCCTGAACACTCTCTTGTCCAATATCTTCTCTGGTTGTAATGGTTGTGCTGGAGGTAGCTGCACCTTCCACTCAATCCGTTCCTCGTCTGTTGCTCTTTCTTCTGCACCATCATCCTCATACTTGTACAAATCTGCAACATTAAAAATGGGAGATATTCCAACATCAGGTGGCAATTCAATCTCATAAGCATTTGCAGAAAATTTTCTAAGTATCTTGCATGGCCCAATCTTTTTGAACTTCAATTTGTTATACTGCTTCTTTGGGAATCTCTCCTTTCTCAAGTGTGCCAAAACCAGATCTCCCACTTCAAAATGAACTTCTTTTCTGCTCAAGTCTGCCCTGTTTTTGTACTTGATGCTGCTGCCTTGTAATTGTTGTTTCACTTGTTCATGTATGGCCCGGATCTATGAAGCAAATTCCTCACCATCTGCACTTCTCAGCTCTGCTCTTCCCAAGTTTCTTAACTCTGATATTCCTCTGGGGTGCATTCCATAAAAAATATGAAATGGACTTTGCCCTGTGCTCCTGTTTGGTGAGTCATTATATGCATATTCTGCCTGGGGAAAAACATGATCCCACTGCTTGGGATGCTCTCCTGCAAGACTTCTCAACAAATTTCCCAGACTCCTATTCACTACCTCAGTTTGTCCATCAGTCTGGGGATGATAAGCTGAGCTGAAACTCAGTTTGGTACCAAGTTTCTTCCACAATGTCCTCCAAAAGTGACCCACAAATCTGGTGTCTCTGTCTGAAACAATACTCTTGGGCAACCCATGTAATCTAACAACTTCTTTGAAAAACAAGTTAGCAACATGGGTGGCATCACTAGTTTTATAACATGGAATAAAATGTGCCATTTTGGAGAATCTATCCACCACAACAAAGACTGCATCATTCCCTCTCTGAGTCTTGGGAAATCCTAGAACAAAATCCATACTCACCATGTCCCAAGGCCTGTCTGGAATAGGCAAGGGAGTGTACAATCCTGCATTCTGGCTCCTTCCTTTAGCATATTGACAGATCTTACAATTTTTCACAAACTTATCCACTTCTGCTCTCATCTTGGGCCAGTAATAGAAATGACTCAGCTGCTCATAAGTTTTGTCAGTACCAAAGTGTCCAGCAAGTCCACCACTATGCTTCTCTTTGATCAAATTTTCTCGCATGGAACATTTCGGTACACACAGTTGGTTTCTTCGGAATAACAAGTCCTCCTGCAGGAAATAGTCCAACCACTAGCTTCTATCTGTTAAAACAGGGTTACTACATGCCTCAAATGCTTCCTTAAAATCTAGATCTGTTTTATACAATTCTTTGAGAAAATCAAACCCTACAACTTAAAAATTTGTTTCTTGAACAAGCATGTGCCTCCTACTCAAAGCATCGGCTACCTTATTTTCTTGGCCACTTATATGTTTCAAAACAAAATTAAAACCTTGGAGATACTCAACCCATTTAGCATGCTTATGTTTCAACTTCGGCTGCTGTACGATATACTGCAAAGCATGATTGTCAGAGTACAATACAAATTCTCTGGACATCAAATAATGTCTCCACTTCTTCAGTGCTTGAACAATTGCATAGAATTCCTTCTCATAAGAGGAATAATTTCTTCTGGTGTCATTCAACTTTTCACTGTAATAGGCTATAGGCCTATCATCCTGACTCAACACAGCTCCAATGGCTTCCCCACTGGCATCACACTTCACTTGAAATGGTTTAGTAAAATCAGGCAGAATCAAAACAGGCTTCTCTGTTATCTTTTGCTTCAAAACTTTAAAGTTTCTTTCTGCTTTAGCAGTCCACTTAAATGGTTGTTTGCTCTTCTTTATTGTCTCAATTATGGGTGCATTGATCTTACTGAAGTTTCTTATAAAATTTCTGTAAAAACTGGCAAGTCCATGGAAACTTCTTACCTCAAAGACATTCCTGGGTGAAGGCCACTCCACAATTGCCTTAACCTTTTCTAGGTCCATCTTCAGTCCTTCTGCAGAAACAACAAAACCTAAATACACCAACTCTTCCTTCATGAATGAGAATTTCTTCAAATTTATCAGCAGTTTCTCCTGATGCAGCTTCTTCAAGACATGATTAAGATGCCTCAAATGTTCTTCTTTAGTTCTTCTGAAAACTAATATATCATCCAAATATACTATCACAAATTTACCAATTAATTCCTTCAATACCTCATTCATAAGTCTCATGAAAGTGCTAGGTGCATTTGTCAACCCAAAAGGCATTACCATCCATTCATACAGTCCTTCATTTGTTTTAAAGGCAGTTTTCCACTCATCACCCTCTCGTATTCTGATTTGATGATATCCACTTTTTAAATCTATCTTTGAAAAATATTTAGCACCACTTAAACAGTCCATCAAATCCTCAATTCTAGGCAAAGGGAATCTGTACATGATTGTGATCTTGTTGATTGCTTTGGAATCAGTACACATCCTCCAGCCTCCATCTTTCTTTGGGCTCAATACTGCTGGTACTGCACATGGACTCAAAATTTCTCTGATCAGTCCCTTGTCCACCAATTCCTGTACTTGTCTCCTGATCTCCTCATTTTCCTTGGGAGTCATTCTGTAGGCTGCCTTATTTGGCAGATTTGAACCAGGGATAAAATCTATCTGATGGCTAATCTTTCTCACAGGTGGCAGCTCATCAGGTAAATCATCCACAACAATGTCACAGTAATTTTCCAACATCTCTTGGATTTCTATTGGCAAATCAGAAATACTTGTAGAAGTAAGAACTACCTTAGGTTTGCAAACTAAAGCAAAACTTACCTCTTTTTCTTCTATCTGCTGCAGGTATTCCTTCCCGCTCAGCAACAAGGTCTTTGGGTCAATCACTCTGCTGGATGGCTCTCCTTCTTCCATGGGTATCAATGTGTGGTGTACCCCATATTTGAAGAACTTGTAAGTGTTCTTCTTGCCATCATGCACTGCTGCTCTGTCAAATTGCCAAGGCCTACCCAGCAGTATATGACACACGTCCATGGGCATTACATCACACAGGACCTTATCTTTGTATTTGCCCATTTGCAGGTCTATCTCACACTGTTCTCTTACAACCAGCTGGTGCCCCTTATGCAGCCAGGACACCCTGTAGGGAGTTGGATGCTCCCTTGTCTTCAGCTTCAACTTCTCTATCACCTCAGTGGAAACCAGATTGTCTGTGCTGCCACTATCAATGACTAGCTGGCAGCATTTCCCTTGCCTTGGACTTTACATATGTCTTAATAAAAGTTTGTGTTGTGCGTGCTGACCTCTTTAGTTTGCTTCAACAGACCTTATTAACCACCAAGGACTCTCCCTCTCTGGTAGAATTTCTTCTTCAATTTCTGCCCCTTCTCTCGCCTCGGCAACAACAAAATTTCTTGGACCAGCACCCACATTCTTTGGACACTCATAGTGCTTATGTCCCACTTCATGTCATAACATCTATAACACCTCAACTCTCTACCCCTGCCTCTATCTCTGCCTCCTCTTCCCTTTCCTCTGTAAGAACCCCTTCTTCCCCTTGCATCATCCTCTGTAGATGCATTCTGAGGTGAGCTACTGTTAGCTCCATCCCTGGGTGAAGTAGGCTTTCCTCTACCACCCTGACTTCCCTTTCCCCGGAAAGTACCTTTCTTCTTGGCAGACTATTTCCTCGGGAGTTTCTCCTCTGCTTTCAAGGCCATCTGGTAGGCCTCTTACACTGTCTTGGGAGACAGAAGACCAATCTCATCTTGGATCTCCAGCTTGAGACCATTCACATATTTGGCAGTCTTCTCTGGTGTGTCTTGAAATTGCCCAACTCTTATGCTTACTCTGTAGAATTCCTCTGTGTATTCTTTTAGTGTCAGCAAGCTCTGTCTCAGGTTCTGCATTTGCCTATACAATGTCAGCTGATAATCACTAGGTAGGAATTTACCTTTTAACTTAGCCATCATTCTAGTCCAGCTCTTGATAGGTTGTTTTCCAACTCTCCTCCTTTCTGCCTGCACCCCATCCCACCAAAGTGCAGCATGTCCTTTCAGCTTTGTTACTGCAAACTTGACCTTTTTGTCCTCACATATTTCTTCATAATCGAAGCACTTGTTCAATTCATTAATCCAGTCTACCAGTTCCTCTGGATTCAGTCCCCCTGCATAACTTGACACTTCAATTCTGGGCTTAACTGCAGACCCCAGAACAGTTCTAAGGAGCCTCAAGTCAGGAGGAATTTCAACATTTTCTTCAGCTTCTTCTATCTCAGGCTCACTGGTGTCTTCAGGATCTCTAGGTTATCTTCGCTCCATGGCATCCATTCTGGCCTCGACCCTCTGCAACATCCCCAACACCTCTGCGTTGGCTACAGGTCTCCTTCTGCCAGCACCTCTACCAACTCAGATTTCCATGTCAGCTCCTGCAAAAACAACTCGGAAACAACTGCTCTGATACCACAATTGACGCAACAAAGACTGAAATTCAGCTTTTCTTTCTCTAACCCCTCGTTCTTTGACTCCACGTGGTCTACTTACATTTTTCTCGGAAATTTATTTATCAAATTCGCGGAATTTGACAAATAAACGTTATCCACAACCTTTACTATTTTATTTATATCTCCCGGTATATATATATATTCCCCGAACTTCTATAATCAAAGTTTAACCCTTCGAACGTGTATTAATGCCGACACCCTGTTTAACCAATTGACTATATAATAGACCTTGGTGATTCAATTCATATCTCCGAATTTTATATTTCTCCACCTTACAATAGGTTGTCACTCGACGGAATATTAATAGCCCAACACTTTATAACCAAGTGACTTTGTAATAAACCCGTGGCTCCAGCCCCACCTATATATCAATAATCCAATCAAATTCACGCTCCGTACCTAGGGTTAAACTTCGTGCAACTTTGTCGACCAGCCACCGTCCGAAGGCTCCTTCCCAGATCAACGGTCTACGATGATATCGCTTGGCATCCAACATCGAACTTTAACGCGCGATGGCGCGCTTTGAACGGTGGTTTTCGTGGGTCCGCCCTTGCCACGCGTCGACAGTTCTATGGAATCGCTCCTCGACCCGGAAATACCGCTTTCACACCAAAAGCAGTGCGATATGGGCAATCCGCTTCGGTAATTCCGCTCATGGTTTCTAAACGGTGACTAACCAAGGTTCATCGTCGGGTTTGCGTTCTCCTTCATTAGTTCCCCATTTGTTAACTAAGGTTCTGACCCGGTTAGGAATTCCAATTAATCAATGAACAAACGTAAAATTCTTTATTAAGCGGGATTCTATTATCAGTAAACAGAGTTAAATGACCATGGGGTTTTGCAAGCTTCTCTGCTCAAGCGAATTGAGGGAAATAATAGACAGATATGCGGAATCTATACAACAGTTCGATCACTTCACAATTAAACAATCTCTTTGCAATCATGGATTTGAAATGACTCTATGGCAAACACGTACAGAAACTATTTAATTGGAAGCAATTGTGAACACACATATTTTATTTCAGAAATCTCTCTTCGTCCTCCTCTCCTCCGCTCTCTAATATACATCCAAGGGATTACATTTATATACATGAACGTTTGTTTGTTCGGTTCTTCTGTGAGGACCGTTTTAGAAAATTAGAAGCCTAATTACAATTTATTCAAATAATTGAAATATGACAGATGGCTAACTATTCGACTTCTACTAACTCTAACTGATCTAAATAAAACAGTCAGCTAAGGTATTGACACCTAGCTGTTACATTTCAATGATTTCGAACCCTCCTAGCCACAACATGTGGACAAAACCTCATACATTGCTGGCTAGTGTCTAATGCCCCTGCATCAGGATCTCTTAGTGTTAAACTTTCCTACCCTCCATGCTTGGCATATTTTTCCTTACCATAGCTTCTTGTCTTTCAAGAAGTCCCTTGCAAGGTCAAAAGAAAATTCATTTTTTCCCATAGACGCTCACCCATTTAATAATTATGTTTGTTTCTCTATCTTGTGTTTCCTTGCTTTCTCTATCATTCATGTTGTCGATCTGAAAGTTTGCTTCTCCTTCCCTATTAGCAGAATTTCTAATAAATTCAGCCCAAGTTTTGGAAACTTTTATGAAGTCTTCTTTCCTTTCTTCTCTTGTTGTCTCTTCATGGTTGTCTATTTGGGCAACCGCTTTCCCTTTATCTTGGGATGGTTTCGAATTCACCACCTCTGTACTCTCCACTACAAATTTCTTCATGTTTTTCACATCTGCCTTCATGCGTTGCCATTATGTCTTCCTTATTAGGAGAGCTTCCTGTAGAAATGTCACTTTCTCCTTCAAAATTTTATTTTTTTTTGTTAAAGTCTAGTTCTCAATTGTTATTACATGAATTGTATGATCTCTTTCCTGCTCTTTAGCTTCTTGAACCTACAACCTCTTTTTTTCACTTAACAATTTTGTCACATAGAGATCAGATGACCAGGGGAGAGGTGTGGATGTGGCACTATACAAAGTAGAATAACCAATGAATTTTCCTCTGGCCATGTTGACATATGCTTGCAAAGGGGACTTGTTTGGATATTTCTTATTGCAAAGGGCCCGAGTACTTTTCCTTTGAGTCCGTTTTTCCCTTGCCTGCTCCCATTTTAGACGGGCTAGTCTCAGTTTTAAAATGCCCCGATATTGTTTGGCATTGACCCAAACCCACTTCCCAGCTTTGGCTGATGAGGCAATTTTCACTTGTCCTAGATCATTTATTTCCATGGTGTAATATTCCCAAATGGGAAAAGCAGAAATATAGTGCATAAACATGGAAATATGCAGAAATATTAATAGATCAAAGCATGACAACCATAGATCCATTCCATTATGATTATAATAGCAAAAATAGGTACAAATACTTGAGGGAAAGATCACTCAAGTTGGGCAAACAAGCCTCCCATGAAGCATACACCTAGATCTGAAATGTTGTTAACACATGAAATACAGGAATGCAGAAAACTGTGTTGTCTATGAGAGAATAGCAGATGAAAGATAGGAAAATATATTGTTGCTGATACAATGCTGCAAAAATGCTAAGACTAGAGAACCATACTCCAAAACAGGTTTCCAGGACAACCCAGAAAAAGTTTCCGGAAATACACACTATACAAAAATAGTAGATTTGGCCCTAGGGCTGAATAATCCTTGAAAATGAATCACTGATGGGAGATGGCTGATGTGATATAAAAGATGACTGATCCTCCTCCAACAAATTTCCTAAATGAAGGGCTGATCCCCACACAGGAAACCCAAACACTCCAAATAGGGCAATAAACCCACTGCTGCAACTTTGCTCTAAAATAACGCAGTCCTTGAGGGAAACTACACTGTAGCTGATTATAGCTACTTGGCCTAGTGCCAAAATATGAAATGAGACCCTGAGAACTTCCTCAGAAGCTTTCGGATGAAAGGATGATCCCTCCAATGGAAAACTAGCTCAGAAATTGGAGATCTCTCTCCTCCACTGCTACACCCCTACAACACAACACATATCTAGAATAGACTGTGTTGTATATGAGACTAAAGCTCGACCAAATGCCAGATAGTGGTAATGCAACTCAAGATAACCTCTCCCGAGTAGGCACTTTAAGTCCCCCGAGGATGAGGATGGGATTTCCGCTCGAAAACACCCTTGTGCTAAACAACACAACAAACCCTGCTAAACAACAAAAGCATGCATAGATATGTCACATGACAAATCTATATATAAAATGATAAAAAGCATTAATAAAAATCCATGCCTTCCAATGCTGCCATCCCCTTCCTTTTATGCTTGGTGAGCTTCCTCACCCTGGGCCCCACTCAATAATGGAGCTACTCTCATGCATACACTCCTAAATGACTGCGCTATCCTCCATTCATCCTCCATGATCTCCGTAACAACTTTGTTGATCTGGTCAACATTGACCCAGTCCACATGCTCAAGCCCCTGTTCACACCTTAGGGTGCTTTATTAAGCTGAAATGATGATCCACTTTCACATGAGAAGTGGCTTTATTCTTCATAAAGATATTTATGGTTCTCCCTACCCACTTATTCACCTATCTAAGTGACAACAACAAAACTTTAATATTCCAATTAGCTACAAGCTAATTTAGGAATATTACAGTCCTTCCCCCCAAAACGTTACTTGTCCTCAAGCAACTGCAAGGATACTGCAAAATCTCCAATGGATATGTCTCCTCCCAAGAATAAAAATTAGCCTTTGGTAGATAAACCAAATAGCTCTCATCATGAAGAAGTGGGAGATATATGGAAAGAGTTATATGTTGTCCATTAGCCTCCTCAAGGCATGAGAGATGGTAAATGTTGGGTGCCTCAATCCCAATGAGAAATTACAATCTCCATGCTATCATCCAAACAAAGTGAGCCATCCTTGGTAGCTCATAGAAACAATCAACAATCCCCTGCTTCTGCAATGTATAGGGGTTGTATGGCTGAAAATGAGAGATCAAGTTATCCAACTCACGCTGTCTCTCTCCCCATTTATGATAAATTTGGAGCTGCTGATCTTGGGCTGCAATAATATGGTCATTAAGAAGCCAAAAAGTGCTTGGAATCTCATGATCCCACTCTTTGGTTATAGGAACCTTTCTTGCCCATTCCATTCTACATATAGTGAATATAATGTCATCACCATAAGGGCTCCAAAATAAAAATGTATAATGTGTCATATAACATGTTGGATGGTGAAAATAGTCCCTCAAGTGAGACCAGTGTCGTTCTGCCTCTAGCTATCTCAACACATCATATGATAAGTGGCCATCCAACCACTTGCTTGCTACCATAAGCTTCTCAAAAGCTTGAAAATAGTGAAGGACATTAGGTGTTAACTGAATATGAGCCAAGAAAAACATGTCTTGCCCAAAGTCCTCTATAAAGTGGTCATCCCCATCACTGAATATAGTCCCAAAAGGACAATGAAATCCAAGGAGAGGATTGCTCTCTCGTGGAGAAATGTGTTGCAAAGGTATGGTAAAGGAATGTACATACATTGTTAGTTGATTAATAAGCATCAAAACACAATATTTACCATATATTGTAGAAAAGTTGGTGAAGAGGTCCATGGATGAGCCTTCCCATCTCTTCATCAAAAGGGGAAGTAACTGAAACAACCTTGCAAAGTGGTTTCTTTGCTCCTCATACATCAAACAAGCTGCATATATATTAATATGTTGGTGCACATCTTCTTTGAGATCCTTCCAATAGAATCCCTCCACGATGGTGAGATAGGAGCCAATGGAATCCTCATGCCCTGAAAATAGCGCCTCATACGCTGCATGTAGAATCCCTCCTTGAGCTTGGAGTCTCTAGTCAAGTAAATATGATCATTGAAATAAATGACTCCATCAACCACTCTGTATCTTCCATCTATCACTTTCCCATCAAGAACCCTACATGTGAAGAGGTTCTTGGAATACTCCACCAATAGTTGGGACTCCCAATATGGATCTAAGATTCCCAACAATGACCGTGCAGTTAAATTCTGAAATGAAGCATCTGTCATATCATAGCTCTCCACTTTGACATGCTCAATGCCAAAGCCACATGTTGGAGTACTGTTATCCCACTTTTGCTGCCTCCCTTGCAGCTGATCTTGCCCAAGACAAGATTGAAGTACATGGAGGTCTACCTCCTCTTGGAAGGTATTGCCCATCCAAAAATTCCATAGTTTGGCCAATGCATACAAGAGTGTCAATAACCTCTTTTCATATTCAGAAATATTTCTCATGTGTGGAAGGATCATTGCTGCTCCAAGGCTATGGAGTAGCCCCTTGACATCATGCTCATGTCATCATAGATTTCTAAATCATCATCTTTTAGTGAAAATAGCTGAGTGGGAGATGGAAATGTCCATATCAGAAAATTGCTCACTCCTTCTTTGAACCCATCAAAGGTTCTCTGCGTTGTGCTAGCTTTTCGCAATGCTCCTTAGCCAAATATATCAATGCTACACCACGTTGAGAGAACTCTTTCTTCATTCTACAATCAGGGGGTCTCCCTGGTGGAATGCCTCCATGTAATGAAACATTAAGGCCTAGAGCAGGTTGTATATGTGAGTGGACTGATTTGTCCCTGCCCTCACTGTGCAAATCACCCTCCTGCTTCTGTGCATAAACCTCCTGAAAAGGATGGGTGTGAATGTTCCCCATCACTTGATGCTAGCCCTCCTTCTCATCTTCTCCTACCTTCTGCAAAATTTCACAGTCTAAGGTGTCTTCTTCAAATGTAATCAACCCATGTACACCCAACATCTCATTGGTGTGAAAAGTATTTCTCAAAAGGGAATGATCTATCATATAGTGTGTCCCCAAGACTGTATTCAATGTTGGAACACACTTCCTCCATTTTTTTGTCTAATTGTCTATCAACATAGACACATGTTTCTCTTGATCTTCATATGTAAGATCCTTTGGAACTTCTTGCAAAGATACAAGAGCTCCTCTATTTGAAGAAATTGCTTCATCTCCATCTCCAAATAGAGGTAAATCTCCTCCTGCTGCCATAGCGCTGGAGGATCTTTCTAGCTCTTCCTCTTCCTTCTCCTCATCAATGGAGAATAACTCATCATTAAGAGATTCTTTGTCTTGATCCCCTCTTAAAGGAGGAATCCTCATGTATTCTTCTTGAGAATAAAATTCTTGCTGAAGTGGGGCTTTTGCCCTTGGAAAAGCATGTTGCATGTCTTTAACCCCTTCAACAATGTTCTGAAATGGAGTTGGCTTCATGCATACTTTCAACTCATGCAAAGGTTCTGATTTCTTGGGTTTGCCTGGCTCACCCAAGGAAGTTTCAGAGTGTTTTTGATCAATTTTTTTCACTAACCCCCTAGTGAACTTTTCATAAGTAGATATATTTGCATTATTCAATGAAGAATATTCATAAAACCACTAGGCATAAGCCTTACCTTCAAGATGCAGCGCTGCTACTCTAATGGCTTCCTCTTCTGAAACTTGATACAACTGAAAATATGTGTCTAGCTTCTTTACCCAAGCCTTGGCTTTGCTCTTGGGTGACCCATCAAAAGTAGGTAGAAAGAATCTACCCAAAGTGTGTTGCATGCACCATCTTCTTCTATTGTGGTTACTGGGTCTTCTATCTTCTTTGATTTGACAAAACCCTTGGAAGTTTAGATGCTCTTTGAATCTACTAGACTAAGATTCATATTCTTGGAGATAGTCACCAAGAGTCTCCTCCTTTGGTGTTTCTCCTTCCTCTTCTTCTCTTGCCAAGAATGTAGGCATGGTACCACGTTGTAGATCTGATGGTCTAGCTGAATGCTCAAACCCATAATGTGAAAATCTAGAGCTTCCTTCATGTATAAGCCCTCTTGGAGAATCTATATATCTCTCCATCCTCATCTCTTTGATGTCTTTGTTAATGCCCTGCATAGTTTGAAGAAGAAGTCTTGAGAACTCTTCTCCTTTCATTTCTCCTGATAATGGAGTTTTTCCTTCATCTCTTCTACAGATCTTCTCCTTTCTATGAGAAGCCTCCTTAGATGACATAATGGCTGAAGTACACAGGTTGAGCCAAGGTTATGCTTCGATACCACTGTAATATTCCCAAATGGGAAAAGCAGGAATATAGTGCATAAACATGGAAATATGCAGAAATATTAATATATAAAAGCACGAGACAACCATAGATCCATTCCATTATGATTATAACAGAAAAAATAGGTACAAATACTTGAGGGAAAGATCTCTCAAGTTGGGCAAACAAGCCTCCCATGAAGCATACACCTAGATCTGAAATGTTGTTAACACATGGAATACATGAATGCAAAGAACTGCGTTGTCTATGAGAGACTAGCAGCTGAAAGATAGGAAAATATATTGTTGTTGATACAATGCTGCAAAAATGTTAAGACTAGAGAACCATACTCCAAAACAGGTTTCCAGGATAACCCAGAAAAGGTTTCCGGAAATACACACTATACAAAAATAGAAGATTTGGCAATAGGGCTGAATAATCCCTGCAACTGAATCACTGATGGGAGATGGCTGATTTGATATACAAGATGGTTGATCCTCCTCCAACATATTTCCTAAATGAAGGGCTGATCCCCACACAGGGAACCCAAACACTCCAAATAGGGTAATAAACCCATTGCTGCAACTGCTCTCTAAAATAACGTAGTCCTTGAGGGAAACTACGTTGTAGCTGATGATAGCTACTTGGCTTGGTGCCAAAATATGAAATGAGGCCCTAAGAAATTCCTCACAAGCTTCTGGATGAAAGGATGATCCCTCCAATAGATAACTAGCTCAAAAATTGGAGATCTCTCTTTTCCACTGCTACACCCCTGCAACACAACACAAATCTAGAATAGTCTGCGCTGTATATGAGACTAACGCTTGGCCAAATTCCAGATAGTGGTAATGCAGCTCAAGATAACCTCTCCTGAGTAGGCACTCTAAGTCCCCCGAGGATGAGGGTGGGATTTCCGCTCGGAAACACCCTTGTGCTAAACAGCACAGCAAACCCTGCTAAACAACAAAAGCATGCATAGATATGTCACATGACAAATCCAAATCTAAAAAGATAAAAAAACAATAATATAAATCCATGTCTTCCAATGCTTCCATCACCTTCTTTTTATGCTTGGTGAGATTCCTCACCCTGGGTCCCACTCAATAATGGAGCTACTCTCATGCATACACTCCTCTTAAATGATTGCGTTGTCCTCCATTAATCCTCCATAATCTCCATAACAGCGTTGTTGATCTGGTCAACATTGACCCAATCCACATGCGCTAGCCCCTGTTCACACCTTAGGGTGCTTTATTAACCTGAAAAGATGATCCACTTTCACGTGAGAAGTAGTTTTATTCTTCATAAAGAGATTTATGGGTCTCCCTACCCACTTATTCACCTATCTAAGTGACAAAACAAAACTTTAATATTCCAATTAACTACAAGCTAATTAAGGAATATTACACATGGGTTTTGAAATTTCTTGTCTCGTTATCATATTTACATGCATTAAGCTCCAACCCCTTCACTGCTACTTTGCCGAACTCCTAATTCCTCCACTCAGCGTCAAACCCTATCTCTCTCCAACCCAAACCCAAATAGTAACAATGAAATAAAATGCCAAAAAACATAACCAAAACCAATCCCAAATAAACTTTGCATTTGTTTGCTTTCGTAAATTACTTTTCCGGAATCAAAATAACCAATACCCTTGCCTCCTAAATATCACCGTTAAAACCAACATTGCCTTTCTCTGTGTTTCTGTCACTAGCATAACCTCCCATTGAACCCGGGCTGGCATCAATGCCACTTATAGAAAGCATCGTTGAACCCGTTGAATTTTTTTCCTTTACTTAACAAGTGATTGTTCCAACGTGCCACTCTTCGAAGAAGTGAGAAGAAGGATTGCGACCAGATCGTGGGAAAGTTTCTTAAACAAGGGATCTGTATATGTCGAGTAGTTGGAAGAACGTTATGGGAACTGTTGGCTGTCCAATGTGTCCGTTATGGGCACCGTTGGATGTCTGCTGAAGGTAAACAGATCGCTAAAACTTGCTCCATGCTAGCCAGATGCAGATCCAGCCTGAATAGATACGGCTCTTCGGTGGATTTTGTCAAATAAAGTGTAAAGTTGATGTCCACACTTACCCTGTACCACCCAAGCACTGCTCCATGGTGGAGACTGTCAGATAACAACGCGATGACTAGCTGTGTCGTGACGAATTCATTTTCTGATACACTACCTAATCATCCACAATAATTCGCCACTGGTTTGTTGCAACATGGTGTTCACAACAATAAAAAAAAATTCATCTAAAATTCATAAAAATTCTACAGCAGTACAAACTCTTCCAACTTCATATATCAATTCCATCATATTCCATCATTACACTTCTGACTTCCTATTTCAATTCCCTCACTACACATCATCACATAATTATAAATTTTCTTTTTGAGAAAAATGTGCATCAACATAGCACGATGCTTTCTCCACCTTGTAACTTAATTCATGCCTCCCAAATGTATTATCACCTTTATCTCGATTTCTATAATTGTAATGCAAGTAAAACTCTCACATCGAATTTAGTGAGACCAAACTCATAAATCTGTAGTCTAAAAAAACTTACAGAATAACCTAGAAATTCTGGTAAAATTATGAAAAATTATGGCAAAGATTTTTGAAAATCTGGGTTACAGTTGTTAAACTTCAGTGTTTTGCGTGCCCTAAGGGTTTTTGATGGCGATGAATCCATTTTTACCATAAAAAATTCAATTCAAACACTCCAACCTGATTTTTTGAATTTTTTTTCAAAAAACTGTCATTCAGACTATTCTGTTGCCTCACTAGACAACTCCAACTCATGAATATCAATATCGACAATTAATGATCTTATATCTCGATTTCTACAACTGTAATGCAAAGGAGAACTCATTGATTTTCATGAATTCTAAATCATATTGGAGCAGCATACTCTTCTACGAAATGGACCTCTGTCCGGCGACGAAGTCTGGTGATGGGACACTTCTCGTTTGACGCCCCACCTCCCGCCAGCCTCAGACTTCTGTCACTCTTAGTGGGCCCCTCTCCCCTCTGCCACCTCGCTCCCCTCCGCTCTGCCGTCTGAGTGTTGGTTTTTTTAAAATTTGAATCCTTTAATTATTTCACGCTCCATTTGGATTTGTTACGTGAGATTTGTTCCGCATCCGCTCCGCGAGATCTGTTATGTTCAATTCGCCTATTTAATCGATTTCTCTAGCATTTTGCCATACAAATCTGGTTTTCTATAGCTACACAGAGAGGCTGGAAGAGGATTTACAAATCGAGTCTTCTGCTGAGCCTGAACAGGGTAAAGGCCATTGTTCCAAGATTACTATTTGCGTTAAAGGTATTACCATAGACGTTACCCTTGAGTGAGGCCACACTCAGAGCTTTGCTTCGATCCGTGGCTGTTGAAGTCACTGCAACAAATTTATGAAGTAAAAACAAGGAATCGCAAAAGGAAATTTCATCAACATGTTTTTAATGAGAGCGATTATATACAACAGGAATATTATAAACAGATACATTTTGAAGAGCTTGTGGACTATAAAGATCAAAATCTCTAAAAGCAGGGGACCATATGCTTGATGATATTCCAAATCAAATAATAAAATGATGGAAAAAGGCAGAGAGAAAATTGGGAGCAGAATGGAAATCTGAGCTCCCTACAAAACTAAGGTCTGAGATCTTAGTTTTTCATAACAAATTTTATCCCTCTGGAATTTTCAGGCAAGGGATCAAAATTTCTGAAGCAAGGCCTCCCACGCCGGCTTCAAAAAGTTGTCAAATAATCTTAAAATAAGAGAAACATGCCCTTTATTTTACCTGCAGTAGTATACATCTGGATTGTATTATTTCATTTTCAGAGATTTTGTGAGTCCACCGTCTCAGAAATGAAAAGCATAGACAAAATTTTTAAATTTTAGGCAAAGTAAAGGTAACCATATTTACATAAATTAAGCAAGAAACTATAAATTACATCTCTGTTACAAGTAATGGCATGCACATGCCTTATCATTTTGGCCTTGCATACAACTTTGACCTTCTTCCTGCTGCACACTAGCATAATTGAATTCAAAATTGCAAACCCCAAAACCACATGTCCTCTGTTCAGGGGCTTGGAAGCTGCAAAATATACTCCTAACAGAATAAGTATCATGTCCTCCGAATCAGCTTTGAGAATTCAAGGGAATGGGTCTAACCAGAGCAGTCCTGCAAATTTTCCTTCTCGATATATAATCGAGATAATGTAATTATCACCAAAAGCCATGGCAGATGTAGCCATGTAAGACCCATTAACTAGAGTCTTTCTCATTTTTAACTTTGTGCATCTAATTTGCTAAAAAAAATTAGAAAACAAACACAGAAGAAACCATTACACTCGATGGAGAAAGCGAAAAGGCTACTATTAAAGAGGAGATCTTTGAGGAGTGTCATTTCTCCTACTAAGGGATGCAACCACTTCTGTGGTTGTTGGGAAGTCCTGACTAATTAACCTGCTTCTTTTTCTCTTTACAAAAAAAAAATGTGGTAGCGGTGCATGCCAAGGTCTTGCAACCCATTGTCCCACTGGCATTAGATCCAGAAGATAATGGGTTGTCAAAAATTGAATTAGGTGTCATATGCCCATCATCCAAATCTCCAGCATCACCCTTCGGGCTTTCAAGTTGAGTGAATACAAAATCAAACAATGGTAAAATCTCAAATTAATGTAAATATCGATATAGGTCTTTCCCTTGTTTCACTATGTGATCCACCTGCAGTTTATAATACCATATAAGTTTCATAGCAGGACATGATGAAAAATCCCTACCAGTTTGTAAGTGCTAGCCCAAATGGAAATGGAAAATTTTAGTGCAAATAACTAGGATAGCTGAACCGAAATTTTACGAGAGAATGAAGATGAAAGATGAGGAATTTTACTGACCTTGCAAGCTAGGGAACAATAAAAATATGGTTCCTGCAAGATTCTTTCACAAGTTCCACACATGTTTCCAGATCCCTTGAAAGGCCAAGACTGTGGCCTCTGATTTAGGAAAATCACATTTGCATTGTTGATGGTGTATGACTGAAAAATAAGGTAGCAATTGAGAGAAATGAGGACCTTTGTTGCTGAAGAGAATTTTGAATCGTTTTCTAATTTTTAAGGAGCTTGCCTCTCATGACATTATCTATTGCAAACTTCAAATTAATTCCAACAATAAATACTCTGAGGGATAATGGAGAATTCAACCTTGCAGAAAAATACTAACTCAACTGAACATATGAGCAATCTATCAACTTTACCAGCTCATCAAGCCTTATAACATCGTGATAAACATAACGCCGAACCTATTGCAGAAAATTCCCACAAGAACAACAGTGAGATGGTGATTTTAGTAAACATATTACAACTAAGTTGCTTACCAAATTCCTATATGTTGGAGCATCAATCAGATTAGTAGTAACTTATGATACAGACTAACCAAAAGCACATTTCCAAACAAACAAGTAGGTCATCAAACTTTCATATACTGACCAGAAATTAATTAGATTCATTCGATAGAAACAACATTACTCTAAACAAATGTAGATTCAACTAAAGGATCAAGTTTTTACTGGCAGTTTTTAGGATTATGACATTATTTACCAAGTTCTCTACAAATTACTCCTTAAAGTAACCATGAGACTAGTTTTGACATAAGTGGTTGGATAAGAAACTCGCTTTCCCCCAAAATGTTGCTAGAATAACATAGATTGAAAATTGAAAGACAATTCTGAAACCCCCAATCTAAGTCCATATTGTGCTTCGCATGGCTGCAAAACGTGTTTCCCATCAACAAAGAACCAAAATTCAACATCTTGGATATAAGGACTTCAAAATGCTTGGAAAAACTGAGAGACATCATTCCCCTCAAACCAGATCAAGCTTGAAACGGGTCTAATCCTAGGACACTGTTGGATCGGTGCATTTCTAGCAAATTGTTCTAATGATTTTGATTTTGAGTGAATAAATGCCAGGGGCCATATGATACTCCATGCCTACTGGAAACCCACAGGCCTGACAGGTCCGCACTGGATACAAGAATTTTCCATCATCAGGGTCTTTAAGGATAGAAACAGAGCATAGAGAATTTAAGGACATTATACCAGAGAAACAGGGCAGAGAGACCCTAAAGACAATATACCATAGAAACAGAGCAAAAGATTCCAAGGACATTATAACCATCCTGTTAAAATTAAATCAGTAAGCTGCAAGTTGAATTCTAAAAAAACAAATTTCTGATTCACGCAATTTGGTGTCCAGGGTAAAAGGCTAATGCCCCTTACAAAATAGTAGTGCATACCCAGAAACAAAAATACCTGAATGAAATCACTCTTTGTACAAAATAAGGTTGTCAATCTAGAAGAGAAAATTCCCTTAACAGGTGAGCCAAATTCCACCTTTTAGAGGAAAATACTCAACAAATTCAAGAGGAATCTTCAAGAATTCTACTCCAAAAGAAATGTTTTCCACCTTTCGGAAGAAAATATTCAAGGATTGAATTGTTTCAAGAGGAATCTTTAAGAATTGAACTCCCAAAAAAAAAAATCTGGAGCCAAAATTCTCTAAAACGTGAGATAGACAAGGAAAAAAAACAAAATTAAATTTGAAGATGTAAACTTCCTTAAACCCAAGACAACAATTAGAAAATTAAAGGTTATCAACGGTTCAAGATGGAATCCTCCTTAAACCAAAAACGACAATTAGAAAATTAAAGATTATTAAATATTGGTTAGTTACCTGCAGTAAACGGTGTATGAGATGTGCAGGTAAATAATGAGGGCATATGCTCTTGCAGCAATACAAACAATATATATTCTTCTCATTCTTTCTTGCACTGTCATGAGTCCCACACCCAACAAAGAACTTCTCACTCAGCAGTCCCTGCATCCATGCTGGTTGTGGGAGGCCTTGCTTCAGAAAGTTTTATCCCTTGCCTGAAAAATCTAGAGGGCTAAAATTTGCTATGAAAAACTAAGATCTCGGACCTTAGTTTTATAGGGAGCTTAGATTTTTGTAGGGAGCTCAGATTGCCATGTTGCCCCCAATTTTCTCTCTTATTTTTTCAATCTTCTTATTATTTGATTTGGATTATCATCCAGTAGATTTGGAATATCATCAGGCAGATGCTCCCCTGCTTTTAGAGCTTTTGATATTTACAGTCCACAAGATCTTCATGTTGCATGATCAGGTAATACCATTGTTTGATGTTATTTTCAAAATGTATATGTTTATAATATTCCTCTTGTATATAATCGCTCTCATTTAAAACACATTGATGAAATTGCCTTTTGCGATTCCTTTTTTTTACTTTATAAATTTGATTGCAGTGACTTCAACACCCACAGATCGAAGCAGAGACTTGCGTGTGGCCTCACGCAAGAGTAACTTCTATGGTAATACCTTTAACGCAAATAGTAAACATGAAACAATGACCTTTACCATGTTCGGGCTCAGCAGAAGGCCCGATTTGTAAAGCCTCTTCCAGCTGAATTCCAACCTCTTTGTGTAGTTGCAAAAAACCTGATTTGTATGGCCAAATGGTGGAGAAATCGATTACACAGGCGAATAGAACAGAACAAACCTCGCGGCGTGGATGCATAACAAACATCACATCAAACGATCTGAAACCATTAGTATGGTTCGAAATTTTTATGCCTTAGAGCTATGTTTTCTATTAAATACAGCAGATATCCAATTTAATCTGGCAAAGGCTCAGGAATCGACCCTTAGTTCGATAATCAACACTTTTGAGGATTACAACCTAGTTGATTTGCAACGAGCAACCTATTTACAAGATAGTAAGTTCCCTCATAAAACGTCTCAGACTAAAATTTGCTGAAACTATCGTTGAATGTCTCACCAAGTCGGATTTCTTATATTGCAGTTAAAGCTTTCCGGGGAATCAAAAGGAGTTTTAACATAAAAGATTGGATTTCCGATCCTTGCTATATGATCCAGTGGAAAGGCGTTTCCCCCATAATAATTTCGGAAATGTAACTCTAATTGTTTGATTTGTTTACAGTCCAAATTGTAAAATTCAGACTCAGAGGTGAGATTGTAAGAATTCAACATAATCGTCCCGTTTCCAGCGATTTGTCCGGAAGAAATATTATAGGTTCGGTGCTTAAATATTTTGTACAGTTGACAGCTTTAATTTATGTGTAAGAAGAATTCGACCTTTTTTTCCTCTTTGCAACCCATAAGTGGCTTTTCGAAAAAAATCCTCCAAGCAGATTACAAGAAGTGAAAAGGCGATTATAAAATTTATTCTGCTCATTCTGATTGAGAACATAAACATGATTAGTTTTGTAGTAAATTAGTTATATAGTTGAAAATTTTGAGTTAAAGTAAACAGAGGTACGGAAGAATATTATTATTAAAAATTATTAACAATATTCAAAATTGGTTTAAAATCTTTTAAATTTACACTCAATTCAATCTGGAAGAGAGTAAAGCAAATCTGTTGCAACTAGTTCATCTGGTCGATGTGGAAGAGCATTGATAACATTCATTTCACAAGAGGAGAAATGATATACATGTATATAGGGGAGAAATGTCTAATGTTGTGTAATGGTTATAGTACTGGTGCCACCAACCCACCAGAAATTGATTCATGTGTGCAACCAATAATTAAAAAATAACAAATAACTTTAAGTCCAAATATCTTTTAAATTATGTCCAAAATTTCCCAAAACATTGACTGGGCCCACAACTATCTATAAATAGTTTAATAATTATTAAGAGTACAAATCCTATTGTCTCAACTAGAAAACTCATAAAACCATTAATCTTTTCAAAATGGTCTATTTGAGAAGAACAAACTAGTAGTCACTTCAACCCCACTGTTCAGAACTGATGTTATATATCCCAATTGCATATCCATACATGCACATAATAAAAGTTAATGTATGTCAGCGATAATTGTTGTGTTATTCAACATTTTAAACCCACTGTGTTCAATAAATGACACCCACCCAATAACAACATTTAAACCCATTGTGTACAATAAATGGCACCCACCCAATAATTTCAATAAATGTCATTCAACTTATTCTATTTCCCATTAAAATATATCAAGGCACATGGATCAACAAAAACAAATTCCCATCCATTGGATCACATTAAATTCAATTCTGATCACACATTCAAAATGAAGTCATTGCAATCATGTCCATCATTGTCACCAATTAAATTCAACTGCAAAAAACTATAAAATAAGTTCAACCACTACTAAAGTTGTTGTTTCACATTCAAACTATTCACCATCCCTTGAGACAAACCAACACAGAACACACCCCAAAACATTTCACAGTATATTCAGGTTAGTTTTTTCAATTACAGCACAATTTTCTTTCAGTTTTATTTTAATTTATCAGTTTGTATGTCAGTTTTCTTACACTTTTATTTTCATTTCTGAGTCTTTATTTCAGTTTTCTTATTTTAATTTCTAAGTCTTTATTTAAGTTTTCTTACAGTTTAATTTTCATGAAAATATATATATTTTTTCTATTTTCTTATGTTTTGAATGAAATAGGATTATCTAGTATGGCTAGCTACATATGGAAAAGAACATAACTCGTTTATATTTGAACACCAATTCATCTCAATACCTAGGCAAGTTTCAATGTTTTAAAGAGAGTGTGCATGTTAAATTTCCCCAAAAAATCATTACAAACAGTCAGAACTCGTTTATAGTTGAACACCAATTCATCCCAATGCCTAGGAAAGTTTCAATGTTTTAAAGAGAGTGTGTATGTTAAATATCCCCAAAACAGAATTTCAAACAATCTCTACTCCTCTTGTAGGGGCTTATCCTTATATGAATACTTTGGGTGGCCTTCCAAAATTTCATGTAATTCTGAACCACAACAAGTATGAATACCACCTAGGAGTTATCACATCTCACTTTTTCCTCAATACAGCTTCAACAATTTCTCATGTGGCATTCTTTTTTCTCGCCATGGGGAACCACCATGGTAGTTTTCCCTAAAAGTGGTCAAAAGAATCTAAATTATCCTTCCCCACAATGATAACTCGGTGCAATTAAAGATGGAAGATTAAAAAATTCACAACATAACATTGATTTTGTTGGAGGCATGCTACACTGAACAAACACATCATACAACTATGCAACCAAGACCTTTAACTTCTAGGCTTCGATCAAAGATAAGCCCAAGACCTTTACCTTCTAGGCTTCTATCAAAGGTAAGCCCAATGAGAACCTGATGGCACAGATTGAACAACACAAAATATAACGTCGAATTTGTTGGAAACCTGCTAGACTGAACAAATGAGTCCTTCGATTAAGTGAAGAATACATTTACCTTTTAGGCTTCTAGAAGACTAATGAGGACCTTAGGCCTTACTTTAAAGGAAGAGTTGAGAAACTCACTTAACTTTGGTAAGACCAATGAGGATCTTAAGCCTTAATTTTAAGGAAGAGTTGAGGAAGCTCAACTAACAAAACTTACAAGGCCATGACTATTGCTTCAGGTAAGACCTTTCAAGAGATAACAAAACATATAGGGCCTTCACTATAGCTTCAGGTTAGACCTCCCAAGACCTAAGACCTTATTTTTTCCTACGTAAGACCTCTCAAGACCTTCATCTATGTTCAGACATAAGACCTTTTATTGGTCCATAAATTCTTGTCTTCCTAAAGCACTATAAACTAGGAGAGTGCTTTGTAAGAGACATTAGAGATTAGTGGTGTAATCTTGCTCTTACCGACCATTCTATGGATGTTAATTTAGACTGTATAAAACCAATAGACACAATTGTAATTGTTACAGATTTACTGATAAGCTCAACCCTAAGTGTCTCAAAGAAGTTCAATAGTGCTCGTTTGGCTCCCTGTAAACATGAGGCTATAAATAAAATCATGCTTTGTATTATTATTACTATAGGCTTTTGTATATGGAAAAGGATGAAGAGATGATGAGAGGCATACATTGTAAACTGTTACAAATGGGAAGGGAAGAAATGCACTCATGGAACTAGTGAACATTATCTAGCCCCTTCTGCGCTGAAGGTGTTCAAGAGAAAAATGGGTTGTGTTGACATGTCACAATAAATCCAAATTGCCGTGTCTTCCCAATCCAAACTTAGGAATCCAATCCTTGTCGCGATTTGTTACTCCTCCAATTTCTTTAATCCCCTGAAGACAAGTCAAGAAAGACCTGTTAAATGAACTCTCTCAATGAAAACTATTGCGTCTAGATTTATTCTATATCCACATTGACCCAAATATGAGTGGCGTTGTTTAATAGGGAAAATATCCATTCTGATGTAATTTGTTTCAGTCAAGTCTTCAAGGAATCCCTTTTATAGACCAAAGGAGGAAACAATACTAGCTTTTATAAAGAATATGTATAGACCAAAGGAGGAAACATTACTAGATTTTATAAAGAATATGTATAGACCAAATGAGGAAACAATACTAGCTTTTATAAACAAGTTATCAAAACAATCATTGTATTTTAAATGTAAAAAAAAGTTATCAAAACAATAATCACTGATATATTTGAAGACATACAACTAATTCCATCTATAGATTTTTTTTTTTAAGGATAATGTCAAAAAGCCATAGGTATGAAAATTTCTTGAGCTACTACTAACATACATGTTGATAATTCTTGTAATAAAGAAGAAATACGTTTGGCTTGTATGAAAGCACACTTTTCAATTATTCTTAACTAAATGCATGCAATAATTCTGCATGCAGTTTTATTTATGGCAAGAGTTAGTTATGTAGCTCATACAAGCAGAAGTGGAAGAAGAATGACCAGGGGTGCCCAGCTGCGATGCGCTTCATCAGATGAGGAAAGGACAACTAATGTGAATGTCAAAAATGCTCCAAACAATGTTGTTGAGGATGACCATGTGGCTGAAGCTAATGTTGTCACACCATCACTCACAGAACCACCGTCAACTAGATTCCAAGGGGAAATTTCAACTAAAAATATCAGCGCTATAAGAGGTTGGAAAAAAGAAGAAATGTTAGTTGCAATTAATGACATATATTTTAATGGATATTCAGTTTGGGCATCTGAAAAGAAACATAGTATTCCTCCCTCATCAATAAAGTATTGGATAAATGCGTTCACTCATACCAAACGTAGAGGGCCTTTTACAGTTATGACTAAAGAGGAGAAGGCCGAGGTGGTTGAGTGGTGTAAAGAAATGTCCCAATTGGGAGATGGGCTAGAGTTGATACAACTTAAATACAGAGTTGCTCAAATCTATCAAGGGAGGCCAAACCCATTCAAAGATGGATTTCCTGGTAAATCATGGTGGTTTGGGTTTAAAAAAAGGTATCTAGACTTTGTATTGCGTACAGTTGAGGACTTTGACAGAGACAAACATTAAATTTTTACTCTGCAGTTGTATGTAAGTTCTATGACACTCTTTCTAGTGCATATGATAAACATTCTTATGGTGTAGACCATATATGGAACTGTGATGAAACATGTTTACATGCGGGAAGGAATTGTGGCATGCGGGTAATTTCCAAGAGAGGGAGCCGAAATGTGCTAAATATTTTGCCTAAGATAAGGGAGTGGATAACCATTTTATGTTGTTTCAATGAAATTGGTGCTTCAATCCCAAGATTTTATCTATTCAAAGGTAAAAATCAGCTAAAAAATGATATACAAAAATGTGAACCAGGTGCATGCATGGCTGCACACCCCCATGCATGGATGACTAAAGAAATTTTTTTTAATTGGCTTTGCCACTTTGTTGCATCTGTGCCAGGTGGTGCCTCACCTAATAGCAGAAACCTATTGATATTAGATGGCCATGGAAGCCACATGGTTGTACAAACAATTGAGGAAACAAACAATTTGGGCATTGACCTTTTAACATTACCCGCTCATACCACTCACATATTGCAACCCCTTGATGTTAGTGTGTTTGGCCCTTTCAAGAACTATTTTAGGTCAGAGCGTGCTTCATGGATGGCAAATAATCTCAGGGTTGAGGTGAAAATGTTCGAGCTAACAGAGCTTACAAGTAAAGCTTTTAAAAGGGCTCTAACACCATCAAATATCAAGGCTAGATTTAGGAGGATAAGAATATTGCCACTGAATTATGATGCTCTTATGCATGATTTTTTTCCACAGAAAAAAATCGAACCATCTATTAATATAGAAAGTTACATAGTATTTCCAGAATTATTCCAAAGAAACTGCGTTTCCCCCTTATACAGAGAGAGACGAGGTTACAGCTGAGGTAAATAGTGTGTATGTATTCACCATGCAGCCTAGTCAAGAAATGAGAGAGTCCTCCTCATCATTTTCCACCTCCCGAGCTTCCTTTTAAGGAAAAAACACTCGAATCAGAGGGAGGAAAAGACAAAGATCATTTGAATTTTAAAACTCCAAAAAACCAAAACCGGGTAGTAGACATTGTTCCAATTTTCTATATGAACCTTCACATAAAAAAGATGTTTGAACACCTGAGCCTCCTCTGAGAGGAAAACAACCCAAGGTCGAAATAAGAGTTTCACTGTTTGATTCCAACTATTAAAAATGTTCAACATATATATACAAAAAAAAAACCCAAAGGAGAAGAAACCAGATTCTTTAGGGAAAGACAGGTTGTTCGATTCCTCGAACCAACCCGTTCTCCAGTTCAACAGCTATCGAGAGCCCCATATCTTTCTCAACGCCTTCTTTAGAAAGGCGGTCTGCGACTTGGTTCCGTTCCCTGTAAATGTGGCAAACATATATCTCATTAAAAAAACCTTTTAGATGGGATATATCATTAAGTAAAGGAAGCAAAATATAGTTATGGCAACGTTGGACCCATTGAACCACTTCACAATATTCAAAGAGTCCCCGAAGATCTTAGCCTCACGCAGGTTCATGAAAGAAAGCCAGCATAGGAGATAGTGTAGAGCTTTTAGTTCTACAAAAAAATTTGTCCCTTGGCCCAGGCCTATTGAGGCTTTAAGAATTTTTTTGGATGGGAGATGAATAATCAGCCCTGCTCCACACCTACTGTGCGGATCCGAGGCCCCATCAAAGTATGCCCACGAAATTTCCCCTCTGATAATTTCTTGTTGAATTACATGGGCTTGCTGAGGAATGGATGGAATTGGAATGTGATCATAGATAGATACGCCTTCTGCCACCAGCTTACAGATTGGAAAATGAGAATCTTTGAAGATAACATGGTTCCTAGCTATCCAGGTTCCCCAAGAAATCAACAAGGGAATTGTGCACACTCTGTCATTTGGGGCTTCCTTCCACCACCTTTGCCAAGCTTCCATCACCTTCTTTCCCTCCCACCTCTGGGGAATCTTCAGCAATCTCAAGGTTTCATTCCAGAGACTGATATTGTAAGGGCATGTGAGGAACACATGTTGCACCGATTCCAAACTATCTCTGCATAGTGAGCACCACCCAGGACCTATCTTTCCCCTGTGTTGCAAGAAATCCCAGGTAGGGAATTTTTTTCTGGAGAATGCACTAGAAAAATAATCTCGACTTTGCCGGTCCTTTCAGCTTCCATAATGGTTTGAACCACCACTCTGGCTCTCCCCAATTATTTTGAGACATAAGCCAATTATAACCAAATTTCGGGGAGTAGTTCCCAGACGGGGAGTGAACCCATCTAAGATCATCTCTTTTCTCCTGAATTCTGATGCTTTGAATTCTGTAGGTCCAATATAAAACTGCCCCACTCGCCCAACCATCTTTCCTCCAGCTACAAAAGCTCCCCTTTCAACCATTCTTGTCACCAAATAGATGAGTTTTCATGATTTTCTATATGGTTAAGGGTAATCAGACCTATGTTATTCAAAAACTCAATTAGTTCTCTTGATAGCGCATATCTCTCAGAACAACCCACCCAGGGGTCTCGGCCCAGCCTAACTCGAGTGCCATCCCCCACATGCCAAGCCAATCCCTACTCTATGACCTTAACAGAAGCAATGGTTGCCTTCCATACAACTAAGGATTTTTTTGAAGTTTTTTGAGGCAATCACAACCATTCAAGGATTGGCATTGGATCAATGTATTTTCGTTTTGTGACAGAGGCCTAGAGATTTTCCTCTGTGATAAGTTTCCACGCTAGTTTTTCTGCAAGAGATTTTGAAAAGTGCAAGAGATCTTTGATCCCCCAACCTCCCAACCTTTTGGTTTGACTATTTTCTCCCATGCCACCCAGGGGGTCACATGTTCCATTGTTGACCCTGCCCACAAGAATTTGCTGCAAATTTTATTGATAGAGGCCAGAATAATTTTTGGGACCCATATTAGACTAGCCCAATAAACTGGGATGGCCATTGCCAAAATTTTATCAGAACCAGTCTTTCTTCTCTAGACAGCCATTTGAAACTCCAGTGATTCATACATGCCTCTATCTTTGCAATGATCCATTTCCAATCCTGGATGAGATATGAGTCTGGTTTTAATAAGAATCCCAGATACTTAAAAGAGTCCTGCAGATATTTGACTTCAAATTGTAGAACAACTTCTATCCTACCCACTTCTTCCCTAGAGAGGCCAGACGTTGTCAAGGACAATTTTTGGCCATTTATGCAGAGACTCGTTGCTTTCAGGAATAGGTCCAGAATCTCCTTTAGGCAGCGATAGTCCTCCATGCTACCATTACTGAACAACAAGATATCATCAACGAACAGTAAGTGGGTTACAAAATGATTTACTGCCACTTCTACTCCCTTGAGATCCCCTTGTCTCTTAGCTTCATGTATCATTAAGCTCAGACCTTTCGCTGCTAACAAAAAGAGAAGTGGGGATAGAGGACATCCTTGTCGCAGTCCCCTTTGAGGATTGAAGAAGTCTGTAGCTACTCCGTTTATCAAAATCACAATTGAGGAGGTTGAAATGCACCCCATGACCCATCTTATGAAATAAAACCTGAAACCCAGATGTGTCAGCAAAAGTCTCAGGTACATCCAACTTATCCTGTCATAAGCCTTTGATAGATCAATTTTGATGATTTCTCCATTTTTCCTGCTTTTTTTGAGACTATGAAGTGTTTCTTGGGCTACCCCCACAACTTCATGAATTTTCCTGTTGTCCAAGAACCCGAATTGTTCCAACAAAATATTTTTGGAGAGGAAAGGTTTCAACCTGGAGGCAATCACTTTGGCTATAATCTTATAGATACATGTGCAAAGGGAGATGGGTTGGAACTCATCAAAAGAAGAAGGATGGTCTGTTTTGGGAATGAGGGCTAAGAATGTTGCATTAAAAGGTTGATAGACGGATCTAGTAATGCGAGACTCCTCTACCACTGCAACCAAATCCTCCCCTAAAAATTCAAAGAAGTGTTGAAAAAATTCCACCGTCCATCCATCAGGCCCTAGACTTTTGTCCTTCTGCATTGCCTTAAGAATATCTTCCACCTCCTCTTTTGTAATAGGTTCCATAATTTTATCATTTCCTTCCTCATCAATATAGCTAGGGAAGAACTGAGCCACCCTGATAACCTCAACAATAGATACTTCGTCAGGAGCTCTAAAAAGTGTTTTAAAATGATTTAACACAAGGGAGGCAAGGTCATCAAAAGATTGTGCCAGCTCACCGTTATCCTTTTGCATCTCCCAAATTGTGTTGATATTTTTCCTCCCTTTAGCATAGTTCTAAAAGAACTTTATATTTTCGTCTCCAGCTTTGAGCCAGATGGCTTGACTTTTTAAATGCCATCTTTCCTCTCTTTCCAGGAGAATGTTCTTCCTGGTGGATTCCAGTTCCCTTATTCTATTTCTAGACTCCAAATTGGAATATCTTGCTCCTTCTGGCTTTTCAAGAAAATCCAGTTCTTCATTCATTTTCCTCAACTCCTCCTCCTCCTTCAGTTTCTTGGAGTTCACCCAATCCCTGGTCTCTTTATTCATTCTCTTCAAATTATCCATAAAGTGTTGACTCCTGCTTTCAGAGTCCCTTATGATGTCCTTTCTCCATGTTGCATGGAACATCGAGTTGAAAGACTCTTCTTTCAACCATGAGGAATTAAATTTAAAAAAATTCCCCAGTTTTTTCAGGGCTCCTTTAATCTCCAGAAAAATTGGAAGGTGGTCTGATATACCCCCCTCCCCAACCCAGTGCCGGAACACTGAAGATCTTTCCACCAGGTCTTCACATAGAAGGAACCGATCCAACTTTTTGGCCATCCATGCTTCTCCTATTCTTCTATTCCTCCAAGTAGGTCTTAGTTTAATTAAACTAGCATCCACCAGTCGAGAGGATGCCAACTTTATTGAAAAGAAGTTGGTGAGCTGGTCTACCCTTGCCGAGGGTCCCCACGATTCTACTGCCCGTAAGGAAAAGTTTAATTCCCCTCCCACAATGAGATTGGGTGATTGAGGCAATATTTCGCAAAGAAAGGGTTCCATAACTGCTCTCTTTCCGTACAGGGGCCATAGACATTATGAATCAGAACTGGGTCGCAAAGCTCATTGGAGTACAATTCCATTTCCAGTGATTTTTCAAAACCCCAAGATGACAACTCCTTTAGTCTTCCAGATTTGTACCTCGTTGCCAATCCCCCAGATCTTCCATTGGCATCCAAAGCTTGAAAATCCCACCTGGGGAACATTCTTGAAAGTGTTCCTTTTACTTCCTCCCCCTGCCCCAAGGTTTCTTGTAACAACATATTGTCTGGGTTTTGTGACTTCACCAGCTCTCTTAGCACTAGTTTTTTAGGCTGACTAGCTAAACCATATAGTTGTAAGATAAAAATATCATCGTATACCCTGGGGGTGATCGCGCCGCTCTAAGCACCCTAGATAGAGACCTATTCTTCCCATCTGTGATATCAATCTTTGCTTTCAGCTAGTCCTTGGACAAGTCTGATTTCCTACCTCATTTCTTTCTTGGACCAACTGAGACAGGATCATATGCTAAACCCCCAACAACTATCCCTTTCCAGGATCTGTTAGCTAGAGGTCTGAGATTGTAGTGGGGGGCCTCAGAAGTACTAGCTAGTGAAAGAACAGGAGCAAACTCAACACTCGAGTGAAAGGGGAAGGTCACAAGAAGGGCCGGTAAAGACATAATAATACTATCGATGGAGCCTTGGATGTCATGCATATTCAAAGGTTCATGAGGGAGCTGCCTAGAGGGACCAGGATCAGACAAATCCAAAACAGAAGAACAAAAGGATGTGCATAAGGAAGGAGGAAGAGGAGGCATACTCGTCTAAGTCGCACCAACTGCCCCTGATTCAGAGTGGGGTACTTGGGAGGACACTAGAACAGGCTCTATTTCAGAATGGATATGTAGAGAGTCGTTTAGACTCGATGACACTTAGCCCTCCTTCTCAGCACCCAATCCTTCAACGTCTTCCATCAAGGCCTCCTCCTGTTCCTTTTTTTCCTCTGCTCTAACTGATGTGACATTCTCCTTGACCAATTTTTTCTGCCTTCTTCTACGGCGATGTCCAAGAGGGAAATCATTTGCAAGGTGACCATATTTATGGCACCCGTGGCAGCAAAAGAGCAGATGATCGTAATCCAAAGTCTGCAGATACTCCAAATCCCTGTACTTCAAGGTCATTTCATCCACTAGACCTTCTCTCGGATAGGATTACAAGTATTCTCGCAACGCTCAGATCTCTAGTTTGGAGAAAGGATTTATCAACATCTAAGAATTTCCCAAGAGTGTTACCGATGGAACAAAATGCAGAGTCAATCTAGAAAGGCATTGGAAGACCTGGAAGCTTAATCCACACAGGAGATTCTACCAATTTTTCTTTTTGGGCATCAAATAGAGGGGTCCATCTCCTAAACAGAATCAATCTCTTCCCAAAACACTAGTTCCTTTCTAGGACCTAGTCCAAATGATCTTTATGCTAAAATCTGGTACTAAACCAACCCCTGTCTAGGACTTTGATTTCTAAAGGGTTCCCAAGGGCTTCTTTCCATTCTAACGAGGTCCATTCCATAATATAGTCTGCCGAATACTTCCTTCCTTAGAATCTGCCAAAAAGAATGGTCTCAGTGGCCTTCATGACTTTGTCTATTCGAATGTCCACTCTAAGAAAACAACTAGGGCACTCTTCTTTTCTTCTAATGGCCTTATTCTTATTTATTTTCGATCCCACAACCTCCTTTCTCCCTTCTTCCTCGCCTTCCACTTGTTTATCGGGTGCATCTGTGACTTCGACAACAGGCGACCCCGGTCACCCTCCTTCATTTTCTCTAGAGACCCCCCTAATTGAACCCCCTACCAATTCCTGTCCTTTTACAGGACCTTTTTCAAGACCTTGTCTAAACTTCTGGGCTCCTTCCTGCTACCTTTTCAACTCCCCTTCTTTAGTGCCGATTGAAGAAACCCTAGATTGGCTTCTGAGAATCTGGGGCTTAGCTCGAATAGGACGCGATAACCCTTCTCCCTGAGCTAGTTCCAAACAAGCCGCTTGATTCACTACAGAAGTTGGAATCTTCTCCAAGAAATTTAAATCCTGGCTCTGAGAGAGGTTTCAATGCAGGAGGGGTTCTTCCTCAGCTCTTCATTTATTGTGATCCGGGCCAAGCTGCCTCTCCTCCCCTAGGGTTTTCAAACCCGCCAAGCCCTGCAAACTGTAACTAGCTACAATGTCTTCTAAACCTCCTGAATAGGAAGGAGTGAATGAAATACCTGGCCCCGACGAGAAATGAGAGGGTTTAAGATCACACTGCTGCAAAACTCCACCAAAGCATTCCAGGGGCTTCAACGATTGTTCAAAGCCTTTAGAAACCCCAACCTTCCATCTCCCACTTGAAGCACCCTGCAATGTTTCTTGTAACAGAGTAGCTCCGTTCGAAAAACCACAAGCTCCTCCTTCCTCACTGACTCTTTGGTTATTTTCTGCTACTCTTGGGAAGAAACGGTCCAGATTGTTCTGTGAGACCTCATTACCCTGGCATGTGAGCAGGTCTTCAGGCATAGGCTCTACGTCCACGTACTCTCTATCGAAACCCATAGCTGCTATCGATTTTTCCCCTTAAACCGACTCCACGATAGCGAAAATTCCACTCCTGTTCAGAAACCCTAGCAACCAAACGTCGTCTTGCAAACATGAACAAGGGTTTACCATTGACCTCCATCGTGAGCATGGTTAGGTTGATACGGCCCTCCCCCTGCAGCCCGTGCACCCCATGGCCAAAACCTGCAGACTCAGGTGGACACAGAACCCTGACAAAGCAGTACGTCTGTCACGTCGCCTACCTGTACGCGGGATAGCTCTGGTTGCAGGGTCAGACCTGCAGGCCCCTAGGGTTTTCACCATCCTTCATCCCCCTCTTATGCATGATATTGGTTGTAGCCAAGCATTTAATGTTGATGGTCATGAAAAAGGGCATGTCCAAACACATCTTGGAGTGAAAGAAGAAGTACATGAACATGTTGATGTGGTTGCCGCTGGTAATATAATTTCCCTCTCTCAAGGACAGTTATATGTTGATGTGATTGCAGCTGGTAATATAATTTCCCTCTCTCAAGGACAGTTATATGTTGATGATGATGAGCTGGTATGTGAAACACAATATATTCATGAACAAATTGATAGCAACATGGAGGTTGTTCTACAAACTCAAGCACATGGAACTTTTGCCGCTGATATTGTTAATGACATTGTTGAACATGCAGTTGACAATGCAGATGTAGTTGAAAATGAAATTGTTGATATTGCTAATGCAAATGTGGTTGAAAATGAAATTGTTGATATTGTTAATGAAATTGAAAATGACCAATTGACATTTCCAAGCCAATTAAACCCACCATCATGGCTGGTAGAAGCCATGATTAATTTGAAAAACAATGTCTCAAGAACCAAGGAACAAAGCATGAACATGCCTTCACAACCGGCTAAATTGAACAGTGAAATTGTTCATTTTTTTTTTGGACAATAGATAAATGGAAGAAGATGAAGCACATAATGAGGCATTAGATTAAGATAACAATGTGGTTTAATCAATTGTCACGGATATGGAAAGGCACGTGCCAAGAAATGACATGCAGGTGGGGGGGGGGGGTGGAGAAGTTACTTGGGCGGTTCCTAAAGCTACCAGTAGTAAGAGTGTCAATGAAAAAGAAGCAAGGAACACCCGATAGTCTTCATTTGGGCTGAAGTTCATAGTTATTCACCTCATAAGACTATATAAAACTCTTAGTTGAGTCTGAAAAGAAAAAAGTTGAAATTCAGGAATTAAAACATAAAAAAAGGATCTAGCCAAGGAGAAGAAGGCAACAAGGATTGTTACATCACAACGTCGAGCAGATGAAAGGCTTGAAAGAGAGAGAGAGAGAGCAAGGAAAGATAAGGAGAAAAAAAAAATTGGCAAGACTGGAAAAGGAAGCAAGAAAGGCTAAACAAATGTTTGAAAAGGAATAAGGGATGAATGATATGGTTGACATAAATGCAAGCACAATTGATGAAACCAGGGAAATTTCCAACACATTGGACAATATTGCAAATAATACACCATTATTCCAAGACTTCATAAACATTCAAGTTCCTCACTACCAAAATGGGGGTTTACCCACTTGCCTTATTCCTACCACAGGAGGTGTGAATTCAATGTATGCTCATCACACACCTCCACTTAGTGCAAGTGTGAGGTATGGGTACTCAATTCCTTCATGGTTGGAAGGGACAAATTGGTCTCAATTATATGGTAGCAATCAACCACAACCTAATTAACCCTTCCTAGGAAGGCAAACCTACTTGGCTCAATCAAGCAACTCAGGGTTTGGCCCTGAAGATTCTCAATGCCATAAAGAATAGGGGTGTTATATGTTTTTGTTTGTAACCACATTATGATGTGGATTTTGGATAGAATGTCTATTTTTCTTGTCACATGAAGGTTGATTTATTCCAAACTGTATGCGGCATTGTATCCAAAATCGATCTTAGAAGGAACATCTATAGTCCATTATACTGGAACATTCTGAAATAATGACATGAGAATGTTGTTAGTTCTGTTAGTTTTTTGATACTGTATACTGTTAGTTCTGTTATTTTATGAAGATTTTCTAAATTTCTATATGTTTGGACTTTTTTATCTTAATAGATCCAATATTTCCTATACTACACTATGTATAATTCAAATGTTTTCATCATACTTTGCAAAGCATATCTCACATATCTATCCACACACAAAATGTAGCAAAGCATACCTTTTTATACAACCACTATGATAGCATAGTGAGATGTGCAATATAAAACCACAATATAGAGTTCTCATAAACAGTTAATACATAGCCATGTTATGGAGTTCTCATAAACCACATGCAACAAAGCATACTTCTTTATACAACCACTGTGATAGCACAGTGACATGTGCAATATAAAACCACAATATAGAGTTCTCATAAACAGTTAATACATAGCCATGTTGTGGAGTTCTCATAAACCACATACAACAAAGCATACCTCTTTATCCAACCACTGTGATAGCACAATGAGATATGCAATATAAAACCGCAATATAGAGTTCTCATAAACAGTTAATACATAGCCATGTTATGGAGTTCTCATAAACCACATGTAGCAAAGAATACCTCTTTATAAAACCACTGTGATAGCATAGTGAGATGTGAAATATAAAACTGCAATATAGAGTTCTCATAAAAAGTTAATACATAGCCATGTTATGGAGTTCTCATAAACCACATGTAGCAAAGCATACCTCTTTATACAACCACTGTGATAGCACAGTGAGATGTGCAATATAAAACTGCAATATAGAGTTCTCATAAACAGTTAATAAATAGCCATGCTATGGAGTTCTCATAAACCATTGGTTCAGACCTAGCAACCCATGGTGAGAACATGGGTATCTAATAAGCACAAGATCGGATCCAAAATTAAAATAACTATGCAACAATTTATGGTCAGGATTCTCCCTTCTAACCTAGTTGGACTTTCTGTTATCCACTATGTAGAAAATGTCATTATCAAGAGTGCACCCTATCACTCCTGAGGCATAGACCCCTAACACAACCCCAAATAAGAGGTGTTAACCTAGCCTGATCCTACTGGAATATCAAAATAATAGATAGTTATTGTTTGTACCTACTAGGTAATCCATGTAACTAGTATGAAGCTCATTAGGATATCACCATGTGCAAAAAACATTATGAATTTAATCTACCATAGGGTATTTCAGTTTTGTTTCTAAATGAAATTTGGTGTCCATGTTCAGTCTTGACCACACACTCCCAAAGAATGACTCGTAAGACAGTGGGACCAAAAAATTCCCTTTTGGGGCCCTAAAATGTTAATTACTATTATAATCTGTTTAGGGACACTGTCGTGCAGCAATTGTAGAGGCTAAGAAGTGTACAAAATTTCTTGATATTTTTGGCTCCATTTCTTTTAATACAAAGGGGACATGTTGAATTGATTCAGTGGTTGCAATTAGTTATGCAATTGATACTGTATTTACTTAGAATTTCCTAAACACATAAACTCAGTTCAATATAAAATGCAAAAATTGATACTAACAATAGAACAAGATAAATTGATACTAACAAGAGAACAAGATGCATAAAGCTAGGAGTATGAGGGTTAGAAGACTTATAGTGAAGGAAAATGCCAATATGCAGAGCAGCTTTGAAACACCAATCCACATTCACACTCATAATAATGACAATATTTGTGTAGGTGGTGAAGGAATTTTTAACACCAATTTTTATTTTTTTATTTGCAACCACCAAGCAAGGAATTGAAACTAACAAGAGAACAAGATAAATTGCTATTAACAAGAGAACAAGATGCACAAGGCTAGGAGTATGAGGGTTATAATACTTACAGTGAAGGAAAATGCCAATATGCAGAGCAGTTTTGAAACACCAATCCACATTCACACTCATAATAATGACAAGATTTGTGTAGGTGGCAAAGGAATTTTTAACACCAATTTTTATTTTTTTATTTGCAACCACCAATATAAAATGCAGAAATTGATACTAACAAGAGAAAAATAGAAATTATTACTAACAAGAGAAAAATATGCATAAGGCTAGGAGTATGAGGGTTAGAAGACTTACTATGAAGGAAAATGCCAAAATGCAAAAAATGATACTAACAAGAGAACAAGAGAAATTGATACTAACAAGTGAACAAGATGCATAAGGCTAGGAGTATGAGGGTTAGAAGACATACAGTGAAGGAAAATGCAAAAATGCAAAAATTGATACTAACAAGAAAAAAAGATGCATAAGGCTAGGAGTATAAGGGTTAGAAGACTTACAGTGAAGGAAAATGCCAACATGCAGATCATCTTTGAAACACCAATCCACATTAACACTCATAATAATGACAATATTTGTGTAGGTGGTGAAAGAATTTTTAACATCAATTAATATTTTTTTATTAGCAACCACCAATATAAAATGCAGAAATTGATACTAACAAGAGAACAAGAGAAATTTATACTGACAAGAGAACAAGAGAAATTTATACTGACAAGAGAACAATATGCATAAGGCTAGGAGTATGAGGGTTAGAAGACTTACAGTGAAGGAAAATGCCAAAATGCAGAAATTGATACTAACAAGAGAACAAGGTGCATAAGGCTAGGAGTATGAGGGTTAGAAGACTTACAGTGAAGAAAAATGCCAATATATAGAGCATCTTTGAAACACCAATCCACATTCACACTCATAATAATGACAAGATTTGTGTATGTGGCACTACAAGGAAAAGACCCTCTAGCGAATGTTTTTGAGGAACCCCTTATAAAAATAGCCTAGATATCTGTTTGTAGTGGAGGTATCTAGAGGAGGTTTGCGGTTGGAGGTTTTTGTGGATGTTTTTTGTCTAGTGTGTTTCTAATCATAAACTGCACCGGTGCATTTAACTCACAAAGCACCGGTGCGTACTACAAATTGGCACACCGAAACATCGTTCTCTCCGTACAAACCTGTCCGGTGCATCTCATTACTGTAGCGCACCGGTGCGCTACTCAGATACAGGCCCGACGCATCTTAAAAACCTGCGCGCAAATAAAAACAGGCCCGGTGTGCTAGGAATAAACCACCTGGTGTGCCTCAAAAACCCGCACACCGAAATAGGGTTAAATAAAAAAAAAATTACCAGCCAAAAAAGCCACATGTTCACTTCTTTAGTGCTCGAGAGCTCTCAAGCACCGGTGCGAATTTCCCTTGTGTAAGGCACCCTGCCATCGGTGCTTCCATTTCACGCACTGCTGCCATCCATTACCCACCTTCTCGAGTTCGAATTTTGCAAAACGGTGGGCGAATTTAGTTTTGCAAATTCTTCAACAAATATGCCTCCTCGACGCCCAAATTTACAGGTATTTTACTTGTTTCTCAATTAAACTTTTTAACGGATTAGATTTGTCAAAAAACTTAAAATTTACCATTTAAAAAAAAAAAAAATTCCTACGTGGTGCGCTCGAGTGGTTCGGCTCGCACCGTTCGCGGTGCTGCCTGTAAATTTACAGGCCGCATCGTAAACAGTGCTAACAGAAACTGTACTGGGTCCGGTGCGGTAACGAAAATGCGCACTGTGTTTTTTTAAAAACTAATATGGCAGTGTGGTCGTTTAAATGATCGCACCGTTGACTATGTTCCAATGTCGGGAGGGCGGTGCGTTAACTAAACTATCCATCTTGGGGTGAATAGTTCGGTCAGTGCACAACCCTTCGGACACCGGTACATAGTCAATGGTGTGGTCATTTAAACGACCACACCATTGACCATGTACTGATGTCAGGAGGGCGGTGCGTTGACTAAATTATCCGCCCCAGGGCGCATAGTTTGGTCCACGCAACACCCTCCCAACACTGGTACATAGTCAACGGTGCAGTCGTTTAAATGATTGCACCATTGACGGTGTACTAATGTCAGGAGGGCAGTGCACTGATGAAACTATCTGCCCCTGGGTGAATATTTTGGACAACGCACTACCCTCCCAACACCGGTACATAGTCAACGGTCCAGTCGTTTACAGGACTACACCGTTGACCATGAATTAATTTTGGGCCGTGCGTTGACCTAAATATCGCCCTAGGGTGGATAGTTTCTTCAACGCACCATAGGAGAAAGTACATTTCACGTTTTGCGGTGCATGACTATTTTTTTAGGCGTACTGATTGTTTTTTTTTTTCAAAAAAATTATATATATATGTGTGTGTGTGTGTGTGTGTGTGTCTCATTTAATAAAAAAAATGTATTTAATATGCAAATCATTTAGCGACGTCAAAGGAGAGAAGAAAGGGAACGTCAAGAACATATGGCAGACCAGTATAACGTGTACGCTTGTGGGAGGCGCGAGAGAGGGAGAGACTTATGTACCCTCGCCCTATTACGACAACCACCTAGTTGCTCCTAAGGGAGGTAGGCCTCCTCAAGTTCTATGAGGAGGCTACATCCCTAAAGGGCTTTAATGGGTTCATCTTCAGGTGGGATGCCCACCTATAATCTTTTCGGGTTGGTCCTAACCAGCGGTACGCACCGACTGAGGAGGACAGATATTTTATTACTGGCCTATCTAGGAGAGGGAAGAATTTTCCCTCGTTCCCAGATGTCCCCGATGGCTATGCAACAGGGAGTCAGTTTGTGTACTCCCAGAGATACATTAGCATCGATATACTTTTTCCTGCAGATTTTCAGGTCTCCGGTGGTCAGTTACATATTGCTTCGTTTGGTGTAGAGGAGGTGAGGTGCCTCTCACTACTGTTGATGACCATTGCACACCATACCATTGATGGGAAACTCATTAGTTTCCCGCTTTTATTTTATGTTGATTCTTTATTAGAGGCACCACGACTTGTGAGGTGGTTTACGATTTTTTTGCGGAAGTTTTGTACAGCATTAGATAGATGTCGTTCTCAGGCACATGGGAGGGTGAACTTCCCTTTTGCTTCAGAGTTATTTTGTTTATTTTTTGAGAGGTTTCCAGAGACGAGGCCTACTTTTGTTCGGCAACCTCGTAGGCTAATGCTGCATGTACGAATGAAGATGTGGGGCCAGATGATGCCCAAGAGGGGTGAGTCTGACTTTTCCACCAGGATATCTCATGATGCACTGGAGTTGCTATCCAGTGTTGATGACCACGCCTTCGTTCTGGTGCCATGTCCATATGTTGGTTTGGATTGGCAAGGGTGTTCCAACATCCTCTTCACAGATGATGAGCTGCCGAATGAGAGAGGTAATATTAGTGTTTTCTTTAAATTTATTCTAACACGTTCTTTAACTTGTTTTCTTAAATTGTTTAATGAAATTGTCTAATTATTGTTGTGTACTTATATATATTTTGTAGATATTGGGTCATTTGTTGGCGATGAGATGTCATTGCCACTAAATTATCCAGGTGTAAATCCTGCTGACGAGGAGATGGCAGACGCGGAGGATTAGGTCGGTGATAGGCCTGGTCCTCATGATCAGGCACAGGTACCGGCGAGTGTGAGGCGTAGGCCCAACACTCGATTTAGGATGGAGTTGGATGACCAACTTTGTCGACTCCTAGTGGAGGGAGGAGTCAGACCGGTCATTATCAGAGAGATACAGGCTGATGATAGGCTAACAGAGATATGGAGAGGCATGCCCCATGATATTTTGACCCTAATGCGGCGTATCGTTGGAGCTACCAGATTACAGGCGCAGGTGAGAAGGGTCGGTCGACGTAGGCGTGGTGGAGATGCAGTATGTTGACAGTCGAGTAATGCATCATCTAATGATCATGAGGGGAGTGATCATCGTTCTAGTACTCCACCTCCTCCTCCATCTCGCATCAGAGATGAGCATCCAATAGTCATGATCATGAGAAGGCACCTGATCCCGAGGAGGGCGTTGGTCCATCGACTGAGCATGTCGCTGCACCATCCACTGATCAGCAGGCTAGACCATCCACAAGTAATCATGAGCAGGCAGTTGATCTTGATCAGCATGAGGCACCTCCAGATCAATAGGCACGTGATCGACATCTATCTGAACATGTCGAGGCTACACCATCGACTGAGCAGGCCTCAGCTAGTACTACTATTGATGTACCATCGACTAATATTTGACATTTATATGCAGTTATATTACAATTGTATATTTTTTACGTTATATATATATGGTCCATGTATTTTATGTTCATGTTGCAAATGTAATTAATTTACATGTTGGTGTTCATCGTGATGTGTATATTGTTAGGCCATGTTAGATATATTCATTTAATGTGCAACTTGTTTATAGATGTGTATGTGATAGCAGTTATTTGACATGAGATGTATATTTGATGTTTGTGTTGTGATGATGTTAAACAATGCTTGTGTTTTATTAGATGATCATGATCACGATGATTACATGATGTTAGCGAATTTGAATGTGTGTTTTAGTCGAATATGATGTTTGTATGATGGTTATCATGATTGTGATGTTTATTTTTAATATTAAATCATGATATTTATTAAATATTATGTCGTGATTGTAATTGAAATTGTATGTAAAATTCTAAAATTGTAATTGTAATTTTAATCGTAATTGTATGTAAAATATTTGTAAAATTTTAATTGTATTAATGTGAAATGATTGTAATTGTAATTTTAATTGTAAAATTGTAATTGTAACTGTATGTAAAATTCTAAAATTGTAATTGTAATTGTATGTGAAATTGTAAAATTGTAATTGTAATTGTAATTCTAATTTTAATTGTAATTGTATGTACAATATTTGTATTTTTTTATTGTATTGATATGAAATGATTGTAATTGTAATTTTAATTGAAATTGTATATATGTAAAATTGTAGTTGTAATTGTATGTAAAATTCTAAAATTGTAATTGTAATTTTAATTGTAATTGTATGTGAAATTGCAAAATTGTAATTGTAATTGTATATAAAATATTTGTAAAATTTTAATTGTATTAATGTGAAATGATTGTAATTGTATGTAAAATTCTAAAATTGTAATTGTAATTGTATTGTGAAATTGTAAAATTGTAATTGTAATTGTATGTATTGTCATCATTCAATTTTATTAAAATTTGAAAATTTGAAAATTTGTAAAATTGTAAATTAATTGTCAATTTTGAACCATAACTACCGTAAGTAAAATGTATACCGTAAATATTGTTAAATTACCATAATTGTAAAATTGTAAATGTGTATTAATATAAATAATTGTAAAATAATAAATCTAGAATAATATGAATTTTTGTAACATAATAAAGTTTAGAAAATAATGCAAATAAATTCATGTACTTTAGAATTATCATTATTCTATTATGATCTTACATACCAAAAATAACAGCATACATTTTGAGGATTATAAATGATGAAATAACACATGTATCATATCACTCTCGGTTCTAATGATCACCCTCATTATCTTCCAGCTCGCTTGACATGATAACACTATGGTTCTCAAAAATATGTTTTGATTTAGGGTCATGTTTCAATACGAACCACCAATCCTTATCCAACACATCTGGGTTAAAAAACACCTGGTTGCAGTGTTTGGGGAAAACATAGGGCTCCTTAGCTTCATCCCACATATTTTTAGAGTTGATACATATTATCCTACTATTGCGATCTTACTTTAAATTATTCCGATCAAAGGTGTCCCACCACTTGCACCTAAAAATAACACATTGTAAAGAAAAGAAATCCACTTCAATGATCTCTTGTATCTTTCCGACGTAGCCTAACGTCCCTCATACTAGGTTTTGATCACGGTGGCTAGATTGACTAGATTGATCGAACTCGACTTCCAATCCACAGTCTTGTGTCATGTGTCCATCATCGACATTTTCTGTGTGAAAATGGTGTCCATATGCCCACATAGATGGGAACAAATGCACCTATAAAAAAGTAAAAAAATCAGTGTCATGTGTCTTATAATAAAACCCAACAGTTAAAATATGAAATATAGATGTAATTACATTTCAAAGGTGCATTATTAAGTTTAAAATGTAAATAAATATATTATTACCGAGTGGGTGCACCTAATACCTACATTTAGTGCATCCTCTTCAGCACACAGGTAATGACCGATTGCACCGTATTTCTCTCTGACTTGGTCAACAACCCAACTGTTGGGGCATATTTTTGGCATATTTTATTTTAAATGATCAGGATAAGCCATACTTCTACCATTCAACCGTCTGAATTCTTTCCTGTCACTATCCCATTTCATCCTCTTTTGTTCGTACAATGCAACCCACGGTTGTATTGCTTCAGAATTGTAAAGAACGAATTTATTTATTGCTTCAATTTATGCATTCGCTGATGAAATAAAAATGACATATAGTACATACGAGATCAAAATATACATTATATCAAAGTTCAACATGAATATTTACTTTGTGTAAATTTGAAAAATTATAAGTCTCTTACTCTTTAAGAAGCGCATTTTTCCATTCTTTTGGAGAAACTCCACTTCTCTTTTGTCTTCATCCCTTTCATCGTCCCAAATCACCACACCTAGTCTGTTGTCGATCTCCCTGATGTACTCACTAGCATAATAGAAAGTCTCATACGATATGTACCCCTCTGCCAAAGACCCCTCAGGTCCCTTTGTCAAACAAAACCTTTCAATTTCTTCATGTACCTCTCTAAGAAGAACATCCAAAGACAAGAAACCACCCTAACTAATTCAACCTCATCTACTAGGTGGATTAGAAGATGAACCTGCAATTCCATGAAACTAGTCGGCAGTTCCTTCTCAAACATACAAGAAATCTCAACTATCTCTTGACGCCACAGAATCTCCTTTGAAGTGATCAAACATAAAAATGCAGATAATTTAGATATGTCGTGTCCTAGGTCTTGGGGGAATTCAAGTTTCACACAACCATGCACGAACAAAGGATAATGACACTGTAAATTTATAAATACATGCAATAATATACAAAATTAGTTATGTTTTATGATCGCTGCATTGGATAAAATTTATTAATATAAAAAATAATAAAATCATGCTTTTGACATTATACGTACTCTTAGAAGATTCAAATGGTCATGTGATTTCAACCCCAAAAAATGGTCATCCACGGTGAAGCAACACCATAGTGAAGACCCATATGAAGATGGCACCCTCACACCCATTATAAATTCCTTTGCCAAAGAAAGATCATCCTTTTTTAAAACCCATGGGACGACACCTGCTTTGAAAGAACATGAATTAGAGGGACCAATGCCTGCCTCTAATCCTGTACTTTCTAATCGTCTTTGCCAATGTTTCTTTTTAGTTTTTGAAGTAATAAGATCTTTCCTAACAGCCAATATGTCACTTTGTTTCGATGATATGTGCCTCCATAAAGAAGATGAAATATTTTTAAATATATGCATGGGATCTAATAAGTGGGTAATATTAAGATGCTCCCAATATGGGAGGTTATAAAAGATAGATTTCGTTTTCATCCCAATGGGCAATTTCTCAATGTAGGTGTCGAAGAATTCTGGATCATTAAACATAGGCTCCTCATTTGAATCAAACAATTCTATTAACTCCTCCTTCTCTCTCTCATATGCTCTAATTCATTTAGTTGGCGTCGTTATTGGAGGCCTTTGGGTTCTCTCTCATTTACCATTGAAAGCAAATGTTGCTCTTTTGTAAGGGTGTTATTCTGGGAGGAATACCCTGGAGCAATCATACATTGGCTTTCGTAGGTCGTTGGAAAACCTAGTTTTCAGAGAAGGTCCACAACATTTACATCCAAAATACCCTTTTGTTATAAGACCTATGAGATTATTGTATACAATATATATGCATGGCATGTTAAAGAATATCATGAAGATCAGAACAATAACAACAAATTAAATACCTAATATGCGAAAGAATATTGTTACGTATATAAACAAATAAATAAACATGTAATTTACTAGAGAAAACTCCTAAGCCTGGATAATCATGTGTCGTGTAAGCACATATGCCATACAACATAAAACTCCTCTCTGCTGCAATGGGTCTTGATACATCGTATACATTTATCCTGTCCCATAATTCCTTCAATTCATCTACCAGTGGTTGTAAGTAGACACTGATATTCTTCACTTATCTTCTACCAGGGACTATGAGAGCCAACATAAGATGTTCATTACTCACGGAAAACCATGGGGGGCTATTGTTATTTATCACTGCTATAGGCCAAATAGAATAGTTGGTGTTCTAGAGGGAATATGGGTTGACGTCATCCATGGCTATGCTGAGTCGTAGACTTCATACTTCATCCTTGAATTTTTCAGGTCATGTATCCTCTATATGCTTCATGGTTATTGAATATGTTGGGATTCACATAACTCCCAAATCACTTCTATCTGAGGCATGCCATCCCTGCAACATAGCTAATTCTTTGCAATGAATGAGCCTTTGAATCCTTGGGATTATAGGCATGTGCCTCAATATATTAAAAGGAGGACCACGTGATTTACCCTTGTTTTTTTATTTATCATGCCTGTAATGTCGGCCACATTTTGAACATATCTCTTTGTCTGCATATTCTCCTCTATATAGAATACAATCATTTGGACACGCATGATATGATATGTACTCAACACCCAACATTTTCAACAATTTCTTTACCTCTTCGCAGCTACCGGGAAAGACATTATCACTCGAAATAACCTTATCTTCAAAATAACCTTTAGTTGGTGATTATGGACAATATTAAATGTACATTAATGTCGATATAATTATTAACGTTCATAAAATTGACCATTTGTAATGTTCATTGCGTGATTATATTTCTCACAATATAAGGGAGGACTTGATGGTCAATTACCTCGAAATTTCCGAGAAACATGCATTTGACAAGCCAAACTTTGCTTTCAAGTTGTACAATAACATCATTTTCCCCAACTGGGTAGACTTTGATTAACCTCCAGGTCCAAAGAGAGAGGTGGTGGAAGCAAATTTAAGGCTTTCGAAAAAGGTATCCGCGATATGAGCATCATCCCTTAGCTAATCATCGTTCTAGAATGCATCTAACAAAATTGTCTCCATGGTAGTCGTATCCCTTAAGTAATCATCCATAACAACCTCTATTTGATTGCCTCCATTGCCAGCTTGTGAATAACTACTATTGTTGTAGTCATTCCTAATTGGTGAATTTGGATGTAGTGGGAATTGAATAGGTGGTTGATTCAACCATTCTTGGTATCGTTCCTCTCCATTTTTTTCTCTTAATTCAGCCTTCTCTCGATTTGACATTGTCGTGGGGTGCAACGGAAGATGGTAGGTAGGTCACTCATCATCTCTAGAATCCTAATAATTTCAAAAAATATATTTGAACATGATTAGTACAAAATATATGATATCAAGTAGTAAGCACGTCGACAATGCATGATTAATTGGTTTCACATTGAAATAATTACATTAATATATCAAAAAATTATTATTACCATCATTGTCCCAGGATTGTGGCTAGAATATACAATTTTACAATTGGCATGGTGAAGCAGTTCATTTTCATCTACCAAATGCGCTTTGCAGTATGCTGCTCCTGATAAGAGCTTCCGACGTTTTGGATTTATTTGAATATTTTTTGCATCTGAACTCGACTTTGAATCTGCATGAACCTGCAAATTTGTATACACTAATTTTATTAAGCTGATTGGCATGGATAAAATAAATAAATTCAATTAGATAATGAAAATATAAATAAAATCTAAAGTAAATATTACATCTCGAGATGGATAGGGAGAACTCCGCGATGAAATTTGAGAAATATTATGGAATGAGCTGGATTTTGAAGAATTGTCCATTTGATATAATTATGATATTTTCTCCCTTCATTTGAGAAAAATCAACAATAACTTTTGGTGTACACATCTAAAAGTAATTTTTGTGCCTTAAAAATGGACTTATTGTTATCGATGCTAATGTACAATTAACTGCACCGGTTCGTTTTAGTTACTGCGCATCGGTGTTGTGTTATTAATTGACGCACCGGTACCGAATAGCTGCAAGTAAAAAAGCGAAACGTTATTTTTTTAAAGTGAAAAAAAAACAGCAAATTGAAAAATGAGTAGCAAATTATTTTCGAAAACCTAATTTCATAAAGCAATTCTTTAAATAGTAAAATTTTTTCATTAGTTCATTATTTTTGCAAAAATTTTTAGGGAGATATTTTCACGAGAGACATACCTGGAGCAAGAGAGCACAAGAGCATTGTGGAGCAGTGAAATACTTTCGAACAGAACTATTCAGACAACCAAAATTCCAAACCTATGGTGATTCAAACCTTGTGACATAGAATTTCAAACCATCTGGTGATTAAATTTTACTGTAATAATTTCTTTTTTTACATTTTTTGTTTGATTTAATATATGGTTAGTAAAAAATTTAAATTTTATTGTTTATTTTCAAAAAAAAAAAATCCATTCTTACGCTAAACCCTTGATTATTATTGTTTCTGCCCTTGATCCTTCCTATTTTTGTGACTTCAGAATTAGGGCTTTTCATTTGAGATTTATAGGGTTTTTATAGCTATATATATAGGCCTAGGACATCCAACACGTGGGACAACTGGTAGATTCGGATCCCAATCCATGTCGGCTCTTGCGTGAATTTTTTTAATCAGTGTGCCCTGTGTAAAATAGTGCATTGGTGCACTATTTTATCACGGCTTACCGTGCACATACTATTTGATAAAAACAATTTAAAAACATATTATTATTTTTTAATCTGTGCACCCTATATAAAATAGTGCACCGATGCGCTATTTCGTTATAGCACACTGTGCACACACTGTTTGACAAAAAAAAATAAAAAAATTTATGTCTCTATTAATCGGTGCACCGATTAACATATAATGGACCAGGTCTCTTTGTTGACAGAGAGCACCGTACGGTGGTATTCTATTTTCTCGGTGAGTTTATAAGAACATGACGCACCGTCCCCTCCACGACATCGTATGCTACAAAAACATATAACGCACCAAGGATTTTTATTAATTTTTCATTATTAATCGGTGCGCTGGTTAAAATATAACACACCGGTTCTCCTTGTTGATAGAGAGCACCATATGGTGTTTCCACTATTTTGGCGGTGCATTTATAAGAACACGTTGCACTGACATCGGTGCTTACTGCTTGAAAGGTGCACCGTTTTCTTGATTTTTTTTTTGACCTGAAAAGTTTGCGATTTATTTATAAAATATATTAATGAATGGTATGGTACATGTTTCATATTTATAAAGAAATTTCTGACAAAAGATCAAGTAACAAAAATACTGATAGCACATCGAGAAAAGCAAGAGAGGCAAGTTCTTTGTAAATTCTTTACAAAAATTATTATTTTTGAACTATATGTAAGTTTAACTTATATGTATTGTTTACTGTGTCTCATGCAGAGCCACAAAATGACGAAGCTCAATAGGATTATTTCTGATCTAGGACCAGAAGAGCATAAAATATTGACGAAAAAATTGCAGAAGGATGAATCAGGTGAATGAAAAAATATTATCGATCTAATATGAGTTTTTTTTTTTTTAATTTTCATTAATAATATACTTTAAAATATTAGATAACATGTTTCAAACAATCTATTAATTCACATATGTTTAATGTTCTACAACACCAACAACTCAGAAAAGAAATGTTGTTCTAAGAAAAGAAAAAAATAGAACATGCAAATGAAAATGAATTGCTCCTTAGCTCATCTAGAGTGGTGTTGGAGGTTAATGAAAGGGGAAAAAACTTTTACAAAAATTTGAGGGATCTAGTGGAATGAATGTATAGACGTTCTTTCCACTTATAATGCAAAAATCAATCCAATGATTCCAAGAACCAAATTTTATCTAAACTACAAAATGGGTTTCCAGAGAATTGGTCAATAAGACATGTCAGACTTTCAATATAAAAAACATACAACAACAAAAAAGAAGGAATGAAAAAGTAATATTCCTTTAAATGTTTTTCTAGAATTATATGTATATATTACTATAAAGCAATCAATTATAAATATAAATTTTGCTATATTTACTTTTCATATATCAATATAAAAATTAAATATTTTATTGTCATGTTACATTTTCAGGAAGATTATGAAAATCTCAAAGGATGAATGAGCTGATATTAAAAATATGCCAGTACAAATGTCAAAAAATGTGTACAAGGAAATGGTCAAATAAATGGACATAATTGCATCACACGAGGAGCCATCTCAACAACGACGTGCTTCAAATGTATTATGTAATCATTGAAATTTTCGATTAGGTAAAAAAAATAAAAAATTTAGCATTAAATATTAATTTTCAAATATTTTCTTGCAAAAAATAAAAGACAATGGAACCCATTCAGCACATAAAACAAGACGACAAGGAAGAAAAGGGTTGATATCTAAGATTTTGAGTAATTTTCACTTCCTTATAACAACTTAACTAGATTTCATTTTTGTATATTTTAAGTTTTTTTACAACAATCATCATTGAATGTCTTCAAACATGTGCTAACATACAAAGGAGAACCATTAGACAAATTGATTAACATTGGGTTAAATATGGGCTGTCAGTATATGTTGGCATATCATAAATTAATTGTGGAATTTGTAAGCATCTATCGATCTTGTTTTACTTAGCTCCGTCTATAATTAATAGAACCCAAAAAAAAAAATTATATTAAATATATGATTTGTTATGGGGTATAAAACTTGCAAGAAACAAAGTGTGGAACTGCGCCAACAAATGAAATGTTGAAAGATGGCATGAAATTTGGTTTTGAAAGAATGTGTATATTTCATGAGTCAATTCTTGCTATGGTACTGTAATATTCCTAATTAGCCCAAGCTAATAGGAGTATTCAATTTTGTTTTACTTTTTTTCTATCTCATGAATAAGATTGTAAAGGAGGATCAATATAACTCCTAAACAGCAAAATAAATCAATGCTCAATGTGAAACAAGCTAAATCTGAGCTATCTTCATAAACACACTTAAGTGTGAAAGAGGCTAGATCAATTGACTGGGTCAACAGGACCAAATCCATAGCGCTGTCTACATGCAATGTATCTCATAAAGGCACAACGCAATTCATGTTGGAGGCCACTCATGTGAATGGAGCTAAATCATCAAGGTGGTTTAGGGTTTGACAAGATTTCCATATTATAAAAGGAGGAGGAGGACACCAAGGAGGGGGTTGATTATTTGATATTTTAGAAGGTGTTGTCTGTTTATACATTCCTTATTCTCTGGCTATTTAGCTGAGAATAGTGTTGTTTAGCACTTGGGTGTTCCTCGTCAGGAATCCCACCTCCTTCCTTGAGCAGCTCTTGGAGGAGACTTGTTCTATCTTGTCCACTATCAGGCTTGGGCCAAGCTTCATCTTCCAACCACAATTCAGATCCTGTTGAGAGTTTTATTTTTTTTGTAAGTTGCAGCAGTGGAAGCTAGATCTATTCAGATCTAGGCAAATCTAGTGCCTCTTCTCAGTGAATGTGTCTTTTAACCTCCTGGAAGAGTGTATTGGATCATCAGAGCTGCACTTTCAAATCTAGGCATCAAGCCTATTTAGTACTGAATTTAACAGTGTGGTTTCTCTCCCATAAATGTATTATCTACAAGAGGGAAGTTGCAGGGTGTTTGAGCAACGTTTTGGAGGAGTGATCTTTGGTGTTAAGGGGCTCTCCTTACACTGTGGTGATCCATGGATTGGCCATCCAATCCATGTTCATTTCAGATATGATTTGCATCTGATTCTATTTACTGCAGAATTCCTGAATATTACTGCAGGACTGCAACTTAGATCTCAGATCTACTCACTGTTGTTCATGATTTGCTCAGATCCCCAAGGGGGGTGTATTAAGGAGCCCATCTAGTACACAGATCTGTATTGGATCTATCTTTTTGTGTACATATCTGCTCTAGATCTGATGTGTTATATATATCAGCTATAGCATCAATAAAATAACGCTGACAGACTTTGCAGTCCCATTTTGCTGTTGCAGCACCTCAATCTTGAGGGTTTCTTCATGTAATTATTTTGTTTATCTATTGTACATTGTATGAACCATGCTATAGATCTGATTTTCTGATGTCCATACCATATTGCATCCATCACCTTCAGAAAATCACGCTGTCTGTGCTTCAGTAATTTTTGCAGTAATTAAGTCATGGGGATTGGGCATTTCTAAGTCATATCGGGAGTGGGAGACCCGTTTAACATAGCTAGAGTCATTTTTTTTGCTGAAATTTGGTATGTGAGTCCCACATGACCTAAGATATGAGATCCCACCATCAATTTCCCTTAATTTTATGCTCATCTCTGAAATTAACCTTTTTAGGGCATAAATTGCTGCTTTTCCCCAACTTTTGGCTCATAAAATGAAGTACAGTTCGTTGTTGTAGCTTGGATTGATGGCTATGTGTTTTTTAACATGTCCTATGAGCTTATTTGATGTTTCATATCCATTACTGAGTTTATATATTGCTGCAGTCCCTCATTGGACATTTATCAAGCCATACTAGGTGTTGGAGGCCTGTTTGCCCCACCTAGAAGGATTTGTTTTTGATATCCTCTTGGATTTAGGACTTATATACTCAGATATAAGGGATCCAAGTGCTGGTTTCAAATCCTATAGCAACCATTCTTGGAAAATGCGTTTTCCAGTCATGCCTTGCTGACAGTTCCCATTTTGGGATATTACAGTGGTATCAGAGCATGATCTCTGGCTCAGCCTGTGAGATATAGCTATAAGAAGAATAAAGAATAATATTGAAGAAATATTTCACAGAGGACAAGGAGAAGAGTTTTTATAACACTCTCTCTCAAGCCATGCATGAATTGAAGGAAGAAATCAGGGGAATGAGAAGGGGAAGACATGCAAATCCCTCAAGGATTTCTTCTTGTGAATAAAGCTCTAGTACTTCTTATGCTATGTGTGAGAATTAAGCCACACAATCTGATCTACAACGTTGTAACATGCCTACTTTCTTGTTGAGAGAGAGAGAGGAGAAGGAGGAATGATGGAAGAGGAGATCTCCCTGCTTCTTTTCCAAACCTTGGAAGGTATTAAAGAAGATCTCAAGGAGATGGAAGGGGAGGAGTGTAGAAGATTTCTGGAAGGGATTGAAACAAGCCCTAAATATTCTCATGATGGGTGTGAGCATTCAGCCACGCATGTAGATCCATAGTGCAATCTATTGCCCCCATTTACTGCAAGGACGATGGAGGAAGAAGATCCATCACCACATGGAGGTGAAAGGGGAGCCATTGCTTCCACTAGAGGAGCCCTTGCATCTTTACAAGGAGTTCCAAATGATTCAACATGTGGGAACCAAAACACTATTCTAGAGCATCATGCAGTAGCATTGGTGGATTGTGAGATGGAAGGAGAGGAAGAGAAGAAGGATCAACATCAAGAGATGATGAGCATTCACCCTTATATATTTCAAAACAATTATACACAAAGGAAGGAGACTGCACTCCGCAGAGAAGAGAGGGACAGATCAGTCCACTCATATCTGCAGTCCACTTTAGATTTTGATGTCTCACTACATGGAGGCATTCCACCTAGGAGGCCACCAAATCTAAAACTGGTGAGAGACATCTTGCCTCTTGGCTCACCATTCTTGGATTCCAAGGAGGTGAGGAGTTTGGAGGATGACTTTGGCATGAGGGATGTCAAAGTAGCAGGCAGCAGCATGAGGAGAGCTTCATATGCTAGATCACCAGTGTTGTCTCTTAGGAGGATTGATCCCTATTGTAGGTCTCAACTTTTGGTAGAGTACTCCAAGGATCTTGGTGCATGCATGATTCTCGATGACCCGGATGGAGATGATAGATACATAATGGATGATGTGGTCATCTATTCCTATGGCAGGATCTTCTTGACTAGATCTTCTAGTCTCAAGGAGAAGCTGCTACATGCAGCACATGAGGACTTCTCTTCTATGCACTTTGATGCATATTTCCAGTTGGTGGAGGAGTTTACTTGGGAGGGCATCCAGCATGACATATTTCAGCATATGGAGATATGCATAGCCCGAATGGTAATGAAGAGGAGGTCACAGCCACTTCCCTACTCTTTGGGAGTGAGGGAGAATTTCTTGTTGAGCCATTTCAGCTCAAGATCTCAAGTGCGGGATGGAGGAGGTATAATTTCACATTGTGTATTGTACTTATTTTCCTTGTTTGAGCAGCATGATGTATCAAGAAGAGTTGTTCCTTCTTGCATATTGTATAATAATGCACTTGTAGCCTTTTGTAGCATTGAGATTGGCTATCTCATTGGTGGTTTGTGGGGGAAGCCACATGATTTTTGGTGTGCACCATTGACACCATATTGTAATTTCATGATGCTATCTTGTAAAATGATTGTGGCAGCAAACAAGTGGCTGGAAAAGCACTTGTTATTGTTTGGTTTGATGCAGGCCAAGGATCCACTACGCTGGTTCCATGAGAGGAACTATGATCCACTTTCCAGTTGTCACGTGACAACTTGTTTTCAATTGTTTTTGCTTCCATATGTTGCTGATGTTTCTATGTACATGGGAAGCTTTTTTTGGAGAGTGGGATATGTGATGGAGATGCCCATTGGGAGTATGATTCTCCCTACTATTCATGCTGTATGTTTAAGAAGGAACAATGGGCAAACCATGATTGCCGCATCTCAACTCTTTTCTTCATATGAAGTAAGCCATTTGAAGAACTTGAGTGCTCGGAGGAGGCACTTCATGGCTGAATTATGTGATGGGGTAGTTTGGGCCATATTTGGAGGCCATATTATTTCAGCCCAAAAACATAAACAACCCCACACTTATCATAAATGGAGAGATAAACAAATGAAGGGAGGAAAACTAATCTCTCCATGGGGCCCCACTACATTGCACAAACAAGGGGTTGATGATTGTTTCATTTGGATGATAGCATGGGTGATGGAATCACCAATTGGGAATAAGATTCCCCATGTTGGTCATCACTCCTACCTTGAGGATGCCATTGAGCAACAAGGAGATCACCACTTGTACCTTCCATTTTCTCATGATGTACACTTTGTTATCTTACACTTGGAGGGAATCATGGGAGGACAGATTCATTGCCTATCATTTTCAGCCATGGTGGGATTCATTGATGAGGCCACAAGAAGAGGAAGGGATAAATTTTGCTCTACCTTGCAGTTGCTTGAGGACAAGCAACGTTTTGAAGGGGGAGGACTCTAATATTCCTAATTAGCCTAAGCTAATAAGAGTATTCAATTTTGTTTTACTTTTTTTGTCTCATGAATAAGATTATAAAGGAGGATCAATATAACTCCTAAACAGAAAAATAAATCAATGCTCAATGTGAAACAAACTAAATCAGAGCTATCTTCATAAACACACTTAAGTGTGAAAGAGGCTAGATCAATTGACCGGGTCAACAGGACCAAATCCATAGCATTGTCTACATGCAATGTATCAAATAAAGGCATAGTGCAGTTCATGTTGGAGGCCACTCATGTGAATGGAGCTAAATCATCAAGGTGGTTTAGGGTTTGACAAGATTTCCATATTATAAAAGGAGGAGGAGGACACCAAGGAGGGGGTTGATTATTTGATATTTCAGAAGGTGATGTCTATTTAGAAATTCCTTATTCTCTGGCTGTTTAGCTGAGAATAGTGCTGTTTAGCACTTGGGTGTTCCTGGTCGAGAATCCCACCTCCTTCCTTGATCAGCTCTTGGAGGAGACTTGTTCTATCTTGTCCACTATCAAGCTTGGGCCAAGCTTCATGTTCCAACCACAATTCAGATCCTATTGAGGGTTTGATTTTTTTTGTAAGCTGCAGTAGTGGAAGCTAGATCTATTCAGATCTAGGCAAATCTAGTGCCTCTTCTCAGTGAGTGTGTCTTTTAACCTCCTGGAAGAGTGTATTGGATCATCAGAGCTACACTTTCAGAGCTAGGCATCAGGCCTATTCAGTACTGAAGCTAACAATGCATTTTCTCTCCCATAACTGCATTATCTACAAGAGGGAAGTTGCAGGGTGTTTGAGCAACGTTTTGGAGGAGTGATCTCTAGTGTTAAGGGGCTCTCCTTACACTGTGGTGATCCATGGATTGGCCATCCAATCCATGTTCATTTTAGATCTGATTTGCATCTGATTATATTTACATCAGAATTTCTGAATATTACTGCAGGACTACAACTTAGATCTCAGATCTACTCACTGTTGTTCGTGATTTGCTCAAATCCCCAAGGGGAGTGTATTAAGGAGCCCATCTAGTACACATATATGTATTGGATCTATATTTTTGTGTAAATATCTGCTCTATATCTGATGTGTAATATATATCTACTGTAGCATCAATAAAATAACGCTGTTAGGCTTTGCAGTCTCATTTTGTGATTGTAACACCTCAATCTTGAGGGTTTCTTCATGTAACTATTCTGTTTATCTATTGTACATTGTATGAACCATGATGTAGATCTAATTTATTGATTTCAATACCATATTACATCCAACACCTTTAGAAAATCACGCTTCCTGTGCTTCAGTAAATTCTGCAGTAAGTAAGTCATGGGGATTGGGCATTTTTAAGCCATATCGGGAGTGGGAGATCTGTTTAACATAGCTAGAGTCATTTTTTTCTGCTCAAATTTGGTATGTGAGTCCCACATGACCTAAGCTATGAGATCCCATCGTAACTTGCCCTTATTTTTACGCTCATCTCTGAAATTAACCTTTTTAGGGCACAAATTGTTACTTTTCCCCAACTTTTGGCTCATAAAATGAAGTACAGTTTGCTGCTGTAGCTGGGATTCATGGCTATGTGTTTTTAACATGTCCTATGAGCTTATTTGACACTGCATATCCATTACTGTTTTTATACATTGCTGCAGTCCCTCATTGGGCACTTATCAAGCCATACTAGGTGTGGAAGGCCTGTTTGCCCCACCTAGAAGGATTTGTTTTTGATATCCTCTTGGATTTAGGACTTAGATAATTAGATCTAAGGGATCCAAGTGCTGGTTTCAAATCCTGTAGCAGCCATTCCTGGAAAATGCGTTTTCTAGTCATGCCTTGCTGACAATTCCCATTTTGGGATATTACAGATCCAGAGATTATTTGGAAAATTATACATCCTTATATTTTTCCATGGTTTAGGTTGTGATTTACAAAAACTGGCTGAGATCCAGAGATTATTTGGCATTTCAAATAAGATGGAGATCAATGCCATGAAATCTTCCATTGCTACACATAATTTAGGGGTCATGGGTATTTCTTATATTCGATCCATATTTCCTTATGATATAATTTCTCTTGGATTCCGGTTTCAAGTATCTTGGCTTCCACCTCAAGCCAAATAATTATCTTAAATCATATTGCCTTTGGCTTTTGGGGAAGGTGAAAAAGGGACTCAATGTTTGGTGCTTGTGGTGGGTGTCGAAGGCTTGCAGATTGGGTTTGGTTACATCTGTATCAAAATCTATATCAGTTTACTAGATTCCCTTTTCTCGGAGTCCTTGGCACATTCTAGAAAAAATACAGAGGTTGTGCTTTAAAATTCTTTCGTCCAGATCATTGGACCAATTCATTTTACCTTGGGTTTGCTGGAATAGACTGGTTGTCCCAAAACCTCTTGAGGGATGGGGCCTATCAAGTCGAGACAAAACATACCAATTATTTGGAGGGTTGTACTCCATTCCTTTGATCGAGTGGAATCAGGTCTAGTGTGGTGAGTTGGTAATGGCTATCATTTTCATATTGGATATGATCCATGGTGTGTGGCGAGTTGGTAATGGCTATCATTTTCATATTGGATATGATCCATGGCTCAGATTCCTACAGGAACATGTTTTATCTCCTCCTCTTATTATACCTGCTGCTGTAGATATATTGCATTAGATTGGCAATTGATTTGACATAAATTTACTTGTGATTTTAAAAATTGTATACTTGTTACATAGTTTAACTTTAGTCATATTTACTATTTATTTATTTTTATTATTTAAATTTATTTTTCTTGTTTCTTATTGGTTAATACTTTTCATTTCTTATAACAAACTGCATTGGAATTCACATCTTTTATTAGAGAATAAAATAGATGGAAAGGAAGTAGAGACAACAATTCACATTAAATTGTGGTGTATCCAAAGGAACTAGTAGTACAAACACTGCCATAGATCTTGATCTGACAATGGTAAATGCCACAGTACATTGAGACAGTTGGTGCATGTAACATCAATCAAGGGCTCAACTTAAATGTTGGATGGAAACTGGAGACTGGTGTAATAAATTCATAGAAACTCGAGACGAGTGCAATAAATACATATATGTATTTTTATTCCATAGATAACCATAGAGGAATATAGTTGGGTTCATAACACTGTTCCAAAAGGAGGAGTCTTTTGTTTGATGAATCGGAGGGTGTTGCGACAGCTCCGGGACTACCCCCTCTGGCGACCCCGCGCCTTTCCGGGATTCAAGTGGACCCCGCCCAACTTCTGATCGCTGACGGTGACTGCAATACTTCCCAGCGGATGGCGATGGCAGCAAACTCCTCCAGTCGACCTTGCGCCCCTGCCTCCGCCACCTCTCTCCCTTCGCGCCACTCCTCTCCCATCCGCCACCCCCACGACGCCACTCCCGCACATTTGGCGATTTGAAATTTGAATGGAGAGTATTCACGCAGATAATAACAGGGGATGTGCAACATTCTGGTTCATTCACGCCTCTGAAAGTGCTTAGCCCATCCCTGCATATTGATCCAACCTTTTCTTACTACTTCAGATGGTTTGGAGGCAATGGAGACAACTGCAGGGCTGAGATGTTCACTTTATGGGCTGCCTTTCAGGTGGCACGATGGCTCACAGTATAGATAGAATATTGGTGGCCAGGGACTCCCTTTCAACCATTTGATGTATCCAAGCCAAATTTGATTTATAGGTTCCATTGCTTCACAACTAGATGCTGCCTATTCTCGATATGAAGTCCCTCTTCTCCGAGATCACATTTCAACACATTTTTAGAGAACAACACTTTGAAGAAAATGCCCTTTCTAAGTGGGCTCTGTCCCACCAGGCTTTATGTGTAGAAATTTGCTTGAATAATGAAGATTATTCGCTGAGATTATCCTGGTCACACATTAATTTGATTGCATGCATAACACATAACCTCTTCTACAATTAATCATCACATGCGGAAATAAAACAAGCGGTATGCGATCATAAGAACATAGATTCAACACACTTATAACACAGTGTGTAATGGGGAAAGCCTATAGCTGAAAACCCCCAACTATCTGTATCATATAATGAATGAGAACATTTAACAATACATAGTACAATACTCCTCACAAGTACTCAGTACTATCTCCAAAAGTTACACACAAACTAGCTCAGTTTTGAACAAGTCATGGGTTCAAAACTCCTCCACTGTTTGCCTGCCTCTACTGCGCAATCCAAAAGGATAATGGATGAAATCCAAGTTCGAATCCCACTAGCTCCAACTGCGCAATCCTCATTGGCAATCTCACTCAATGCTTGTGCAAGTGTCATGCACAACTATAGTCACAACTAATAGCAGACTCACCCTTTCACCCACCTCTAACACTGGTCTCCAGTGAACTGTCCATGCACTGAGTTAACTGATGTGTTCTTTAGTTTATTTATGAGTTAATAATTAGTGAATTAAATAATATTTAATTCACACCACTCATCACTAGTGTATTTGTCAGTTAGACTAAATACAACTAGTTAAACTAAGTCAAACTGAACACAACTCCATCAACTCCACCAAACTCACTCAGTTGAGTTCTAACTGAAGTCCATCATGCAATAGCGCAACTAACACATAGGAAAAGCGTATTTCCTTCTGTCAGCTGCATGTACCACATCTGTAGCTCGAATTGAAGTGCTGCAAGAGGATAAGATAATGTTTATAGTCCAAATATTATTAAGAGCTAATAATATTCATCTATTCTATTTTTAGCCCGGTAGTCTAAAAATAGATTCCGCCCAATGTCTAAAAATAGAGGTCCATCTATTTTTACCAAATCGACCAATCATCCAAGAATAGCATCCTGCAACTCCTAGATCATGCTCCGTATGTCTAAAAATAGACTTTGCGCCAAAAATAGCCTGCGGGCCCACTTAGTGAAGGCGACTTCATTTCACTAAGCTCCATCATCTTGTTGCATTTTCAACATTATGGGCTGCCTTTCATTGAGGTTTACTGCAAACTTTTCGTAGAAACTGTACCATCTCATTTTCCAAATAGTAATTCATGTATCCTTTGTGGGCAAATGGCTTGTATTATAGCAGCAGTGTATAGACAACATCATAGAGATACATACATAAAAAAACAAGTATTCACTTCAGTAAACATATGTAGTGGCCAGTAGAAGGAGGGCAATTTGTGTTTTGTTTGGAATAGAGTCTGCGATAATATGCAGAGATTGCATTGTCTCCTAAACTATTTAACATTTGAACCTCTTAGACAGATAATATAAATGCAGTGACTGCATTAATCTGTGAGATTCATTTTCTGATTCCTTTTTCTTTAACAAAAGAAAATAATGCGTTTTTTTAAGGAAGGATCGATAAACACACTAATACAGCTTCCAATTAATAACTTCAGGAATGTGGTTTTAGTCAAGGACATTATATATCTATTGCATGATATTCCCCATTGAAGATAATATCAAACATGAGTGTACAATTAAAAGATGTAAATTTGTCAATTAATAACTTCAGGAATGTGGTTTTAGTCAAGGACATTATATATCTATTGCATGATATTCCCCATTGAAGATAATATCAAACATGAGTGTACAATTAAAATATGTAAATTTGTGTCTTTTCAGGTTGGTAATTAGGGTTATAAATGGTTCTAAAGATAGGACTTTTGGCTTTTGCCATGTAACCTAAATACTTTCTTTCCAACCAGTCCTATTTAGTTACAGGAAATGGAGTTCTCGAACTACTATTTGCACCAGGAGGTGATAATTTTGGGGAAACATTGTTGATGAAATGGAAGTATAAAAAAATACACAACTTTGCTTCAAATTCTGAAATCCAAATCGCAGAGAAGGAAGTCTTGCAGAACTTAGGTTATGAACATTTTTATTCTAGAGAAAACAATGTTCGAGCTTCACTCTGTTACGAGAAATGCACATGCCTGCTTCATACCAGTGTTGCATTCATCCAGTCGGGTGTGGATGCATCGGGGGCAAGAAGATTCTATTTTAAACCATGGGTGCAGTAGTATGGAAATTTTCTTGTGTAAATAACGAGTATGTTGGGATGTTGGCACAGAGAGTACATGCATGGATGATGGAGCAATAAAGCTCTTGCAACTCTGCTCCATACCAAAAAGTAAAGTACACAATTAGAACACCTTTACTTGGTCACAGACTCCCAATTCCTTAAAGCATCAATGTTTTGGTTTAAATCGATCTTCATTCACTTTTAGACTACCTGTTTGATGCAAATATGTGCTTGGGATTTCCAGTGAGACATGTATACAGCCTGTTAACTTATTTGACTAAAATTTTCCTTCGCCTATCAACTTGACAAGTTCTGTTGCCGACTGCATATGTAAAAATGTGACAAGCTCCATGCAAGAATCCTTTCTTAGGGCATATCTATGTCAAAAGTTAATTTGAATGTGATCAACGAAAAATGGGATCTTTCAATCCTCCAATCTTCCTCTTCAGTAATATACACAAGAGACAGATTTTTAGGGAATACAATGATGTTTCAAACTGAAATTCTAGAAGGCTAGAACTTTCTTAGATTTGACACTACTTAGTTTGAAGAAAGAAAAACATTGAGGTTACTAGGCAATGTGTCATAATTTTTGTGCTTAAATAGTTTTTATGGTGACAATGGCCTTCTTATGAAAGGTTTCATGCTATTTCTTGAGTTTGCTGTGGGAGGCCTCTTAATGCTATTTGTAGATTTGCTTAAAAAATAACTTATCATTGTGTCATTTTTCATAACATGGTTCTCTTTCTTCAGGCTTAGGTCTATAGCAACAATGCATAGTATTCTGCAATCTCTATGCAAGGAAATGCCTTGGGAATAGAAGGTAGTTCTACTTCTACCTTTTCAAAGAGAAAAGGACAAAAACAATTTAATTTCCTTAATAGTAACATTTATTTATTCATTTCATGTGCTGAAAATTATGATCTTTTTGTGCTCCTATTTTTTTTTAAAGATAGGCCTTTTTCTGCAATTGTGATTACTTTTCTGGCAGAGCTTAAAAGCTATATATTGAAAACAAGCAAAGTCGCCGTTAGACATAATTCAACATTCATGAGATATGGTGGTGTACCAAGAAACTAAACATTGCCTCAATTCACAAGTATTATCCATGAGAAACATTGCTGGAGTGCAAGTATCCTCCAAAGTAGAAAGCATTCAAAGACTTTAAATAAAGGGGCTACCATTGCAATGATAAGTACAGTGATTGGAACAGATATGCTTTAGTGACATAAAAAGGAAGATATCAAAATGAAGTGGAGCTGAACATCAAAAGTTTGGAAATATTAGGGAAAAGTTTAAATGACCAACAGAGTTTTTCTAAATAAGGTTGATAACCTCAATTTTTTCTTTCATTGCAGGGTAATTTCATTAAAAAGGAAGTTAAATTTCGTCACCATTTACAGCAATATCATTCCAATCCTTATTCGACTTTATAAAATGTAAATATAAGGAAAGTGTTAAGTTATACTTCTCTTCTAAAGATTTGATCAATCACATAGAAAACTTCAAGCTGATATTACAGGAAAGAAAGACTTAATTCCATGATTCCAGTAGATGCTTAGAGGTTATGCACTATAAAGGACTTGAAAAGGAATCCCTACAATTTTACATATTTGGACTTTGCAATGTAGTTTGAATCACCATAGGTAAAAATCTCTGAATTAGGAAAGACCTAGAAGGTCAACAGTAAGTTCATAGCTCAAAATCAGAGGAGGATAAATACAAGTGAAAAACTAAGAAAAAAAGGTAGCTGAGACTGTATCAAGAAAATTAAGGAAAGACCTAGAAGGTCAAAAACAGGTTCACAATGCATAATTAAGTAGGGTAAATTATAAGTGTAAAAAGATAGCTGACACTAATATGAAAACTAAGGGACATCTTTCAAGAAAAGTAGGAGCACCTCCACCAAAACTTGAAAACTTCCAACTAATACAGATCAAATAGTATGAGGTATTATTTGCATTCTAAATTATACTATGTAAAACACATTCCCACAGCTAATACTATGATAAATACAATAATACAGCTTCTAGCCCAAAAGAAATTTGATAATGGAGTTAATCCATTTAATGATGTATTGAGGTAGTATATATAAATGCATATAGTAAATTGTGATGTTATTTAAGACCGATAGAAGCAAAATCAATTTTTCCCCAATAGGATTCTGGTAACTGGATATTTGATATGCATATAAATTTTTTTTCCTGTAGGCATTGGAAAATGATTTTCTAGCATCTACAGAAAAAAAAATTTAAATGCATACCAAATATCCAGTTACCAAAGATTAATGCATTCATTATTTATGACATTGTATGCTATTATTTAATTCCATTATATTTTGATAATTTCATTATATTCTGTCATCATGAGTATATTATGTTATAATCTATGTTTATGTGTAATTCGCACTGTAACATAGGCATAATTAGCCTATTTAAATTTTATACTAGTGCATCGAAGTAACACAGATAAAGAAAAAAGAAAAAATCTTTCAGATTACCTAAAAAAACCCAACAAAACACAAACAAATTTCATCTCTGGCTTGACACTATTACAATCTGTTTACAATAATAACAATGCAACTGTGGAATACCACAAAGAAAATAAGTATTCAAAAGTATTTTACAAAAAGATACCAAAAGTCATGGCCATCTGAACGCCCCATAAATTGTTGTGGAAATTAAACTGCAATACCAATAATATATTCTGAGAGGCAGAGGAATGCTACATGGATATTTATATATAGTATGTAGAAGAAGCAATTGCAGGAACTCTTCCCGTAGGCGTTTTCATATGCATCGGTTGATGTCTGTATGCAGGCATTGAAAAAGCTGTGTCACCATAAGAACTCTGACTGGCTAGCGGTGGCATACCTGAACCCATTGGGCTGTATAATGTCCTGGATTCTACACGGGGTAGGACCGGAGAGATATGTAGTAGAAGAGTAAGGTGGAACTGACAAGTGAGCTTGTCCTGGAAATCCTGCAGACGTGCTTAAAGGTGTGGCAAGCTGAGCAGGGGAGGTCATGTAAATTTGATTTGGTGCAGTTCCTTGAATCAGTGATCTCGTTGTTTGTGATAAAGGTCCAGCAATACTAGTTGGCTGTGGTGGATGCACACCAGACACAAAATGATTCCCTGGATACATATATGGGGCAGATGGAGGCTGTCCACCAACTCCAGCAGCCAGACTAGAGATTTGCTGGCCAATAAGTGGCAATTGATTTTGTAAAAAGCCTACTTTTGGAAGTGTGTAGTCTCTGCTCCGATCATTATTAACCTGTGTACAAGGTCATATGGCACTATTAAGAATCACATGAAAAATGAAACAATTATATTTCACAATAATGACAGTTACCTTAACATTTAAGTCTATGTGGCGTGAATAAGAGAGATGTAATTTGCAATAGCCTCCGGCATATATAGAATGTCCTTCTAATGCTTCTTTGGCAACTACTACAGTTGGTATATCTGAATACATACAAACATATCTAAGTACCACCATCCACATTTTATTGAGTAGTGAATTTGTCATTTTCTATAACTTCAACATTGATAGGTAATTGATAGGTAATAGTGTTGCAAACTAGGCAACAACAAAAGATCAATGGGGTTCATCAACTCCAAAAATAAAAAAAATTAGAGCAGATAGTCCAAAATAAGCTAAGCTCAGCAAACATAAACCAACCCTGAAAAAACCTGGCATCTGAACATTTAGCAATTAGGGGAAATCTGAACATTTTGGAACACTACTTTTACTTAACAACCATGACCCATAAAACAACAATCAAATCATACAAATTTAGGACTATAGTGTGCTCTCTAACAAAAATAGTGATGGGGCCCAGCCCTTAACACAAAATCTGCGTTCAAAACTATTGAATAAAACTTTAATGCAGGTCACGAATTAATGTTGTATGTCTGACTATATCACATGACACATTATAGATTGGATAAATATGAATTTATTATTTTGATGTTGGTGATATCATATGATACGGTTACAGATTTGTTTTTAGTTCACAATCACTCGTCGATTTATTTCTATTCGTCCTTGTGACTGACTTGTGATGGACACCTGTCCTGCTCCTCGTTTGTGTTCTCCCGCGCTATCAAACCCTAACACTATCAGTCGACAGTCATTTTCATTTGTTCGACGTTCTATGAGGGTTTTGCTCTGTGACTGTTCCACCAATAAGGTGGCTTTGTTTGGCTCTTTCGCACTATTTTTTGTGGCAAGGGTTTGCCAAATCCTATGGTGGCATTCAACAACGCTTAGGCAATGTGGTGATTTCTGGTTTTTATTTCTTACTTGCTCCCTTCATATACGTTTCGGTCCGGTATTTGTTTAGAATTCCGCCTTTAGTTTACTGTAAGTTTTAACTGGTTTCTTTTACACCTACAGGTTGAGGTCGCCAAGGGTTTCGGCGTCCGCTTCAACTCAAAAACTCTTCAAAGGTAAGCTATCCGTCCTTGTTTCAAATTCCTCTGCGTTTTTATGAAATTTCTAATGGTCTTTGCTCCTTGTGAGTAGACCCTTGTCGATTTCGACCGAAGCTTCCCCTTTGCTCGGCGTTTTCTTCCTTCTGGTAAGTCACTCAAATAACCCTCTCCTCTTCTTTCATTCATTTTTCATTGTTCAGTTTAAAAACCAATTCGGGTTTTAATCTTTGGAAATGCCTTTCCTCTTCGCAGGTATTTGCGATCCTTCAGTTCATGATTCTCATCATTATGGCTATCGAAACCCAAATGGGTAGGGTCGTCTCCTTTATGAAGCCTCTGGTAGTTTGTAACTTATTTGATTATGAATCTGGGCTCCGTGCCTTGCTTCTGACTGTGTATTCCACCGTTGTTCAGTCTGCGTATGAAACTCTTTTCTGGGTAGATAGACTAATGTCTATAATTGATTATGTAGTCGCTTCTCAGTTCTGTTCTATCGTTTCTCTGTTAGTTTCCTTTGAATGTGAGCGTTGTTTGTATGGGGTTTTGAACCCGAACCACAAACTAAATATGTGATATATATTTCTTTATAATCTTTCTGAACTCGTCAAAAGAAATTTAATTTACTTGTAAATAGTGGAACTGAACTTTCTGTGATTATGTAGGATGAATACATGAGCAATATTTTGTATGCTTGCTTGTTCGTGAAATGTCTGTGAAGTTCTCTCGTAAATATATATGCTTCAGTTTGTCAAAACAAAAATGCCGTAGTCGCTCCAGTGCTTGTGTATAATTTTTTTCTTCTATTCGCCTTGGTTACAGTTACGCATTAATTCATTTTTTTGACCATATATAGTGATATAAACAATAGACAGGAAAATATAACAGAATTGACCGTAGAAAATAATTCACAGATGGATTCTTTTGTAAGGTCTCTTGATTCGATTTATTATCTTCTCTCTCTCTTGATATGATGGAAATCAACCTTTACAGAATGTATTTTTCTTTCTTTTTTACTACTGTGTGAAACAATTTTTGTTTTGAAACTGCCAACACTTACATTCTTGATTTTTGTTCTTTTAATCTAGGAATGCATTTTAAAAATAAACTAAAAGAAACTGTTAAGTGAAATTACAGAACTTAAATGACTATTAGGCCCTAATGATGGAATTTCTAAAATAAAAAAAAATAAAACCCAGGTGCAATGACCTGTCAACTTAGTCAACTGTAACCCGTAAGACAAACACCTATCTTTCTATTTACCCTGAGCTGGATGCTCCTGCATCAGGCTCCCGGGGTAGCAAAAATTCATGGCTCCGTTCCATGAGTTCCTCAACAGAATAGCCTGCTCGTTGTATTTGTGCTCCATCTAGCCATGAACTGTCCTCAATGGGACGGTTCTTCCACTTGACCAGGTACTGTAAGTACTCTTTCCTGCGAGTGCGCTTGGCTACCTGGGTGTTGAGAATACTCTCGATCTCAAGGGGCTAAGCCGTAGGCATTTGCCTCATCCAAGAACCACTTTCAAACTAAGTGTCCTGTTCTGGCCAAGCTGCTCTGTTGTCTTTAGGACTGGCAATATATGGAAACAGATCTACCACATTGAAGATGGGCGAGATGCCTATCCCTGGTGGCAGCTGTAATTCATAGGCATTGGCAGAAAATTTACGAAGAATTTTACAGGGGCCAATCTTCTTAAACTTCAGCTTGTTATATTCGCCCTTAGGAAAACGTTCTTTGCGTAAATGTGCAAGAACTTCGTCCTCTACATTAAACTGAACTTCCCACCTCTTTAAATCTACTTGTTGCTTGTATTTTTGACTGTTTTCCTGTAATTTCGACTTCACCTGCTCATGTAAGTCGCTCATTTCCTGGGTGAAATCTTCCTCGTCAACACTCCTTCTTTCCAACTTTCCCAAATCCCGCAGTTCATGCACTCTGCAAGGATGCATGCCATACAAAACATGAAAAGGACTGTATCCCGTGCTGTGATTTGGTGAATCATTATAAGAAAATTCCGCTTGAGAAAGTACATGATCCCACATCCGTGAATTTTCACCAATCAAACTCTGTAGCAGGTTTCCCAAGCTCCTATTCACCACCTCCGTTTGCCCATCAGTCTGTGGGTGATATGCGGAGCTGAAATTCAACTGAGTGTCCAACTTCTTCCACAAGGTACGCGAAAAATATCCTGTGAATTTCACATCCATGTCCGAAATAATGGACCTCAGTAGGCCATGCAATTTGACGATCTCCGTGAAAAACAAGTGTGCTACGTGAGTGGCATCACTGGTTTTCCAACAAGGAATGAAATGTGCCATTTTAGAAAACCTATCTACTACCACCATCACTGAGTCAAAACCTCGCTGTGTCCTTGGTAGACCCAAGACAAAGTCCAAGCTGACTGAGTCCCATGGTCTACTTGGAATAGGCAGTGGCATATAAAGTCCTGTATTTTGGCTGTGTCCCTTCACCAATTAGCACACTTTACATCTAGTCACATATCGCTGCACGTCCCATCGCATCTTTGGACAATAATAAAAATGTCTGAGCTGTACCAAAGTCTTGCTTATGCCGAAATGTCTGGCTAGACGTCCACTGTGCTTCTCCCAAATAATGTTCTCTCTCATCGAACAGTCGGGAATGCATAATTGTCCCCTTCTGAATAACAACCCTTCCTACAAATTATAGTCCAGCCATGGACTATTGTTCCTCAGCAAAGGATTTTGACAGGCTTCATAAGCCTCTTTAAAATATGCATCTGTCCGATACAAGTCTTTCAAATGCTCAAAACCCAACACTTGTATCGTACTCTCCTGTAAGAGCAAAGCTCTTCTGCTCAACGCATCTGCCACCTTGTTGGCTTGTCCACTAATGTGTTTCAACACAAATGTGAAACTCTGCGAATACTCAACCCATTCTGCACGCTTATGGTTTAGTTTGTGCTGCTGCATAATATACTGTAATGCAGAATTATCAGAAAATAAAACAAATTTGTTACCTAATAAATAGTGTCTCCAATGCTTCAATGCTTGGACGACAACATAAAATTCTTTATCATAGGATGAGTACTTTTGCCTGCCTTCATTCAAATTTTCACTGAAATAAGTGACCGACTTGTCTTCTTGGCTAAGTACTGCCCCAATCGCTGTACCACTAGCATCACAACGAACTTGGAATAGTTTGTTAAAATCAGGCAACCTCAAAATCTGTCTTTCAATGATCTTCTTTTTCAAAATATGAAAACTTCTCTCTGCTGCTTCAGTCCAACAGAAAGGTTGATTTGCCTTTTTGATGGTGTCCAACATAGGTGCGCAGATTCCACTAAAATCTCTGATAAATTTTCGATAAAAACTTTCCAACCCATGAAAACTTCAAACCTCAAACAGATTCTTTGGGGATGGCTAGCTAACAATAGCTGAAACTTTTTCTGGGTCCATCTTCAGTTCATTCTCTGCAATCACAAAACCCAAATAAACCAATTCCTTCTAAAAAAAGGTACATTTTTTCAGATTTATCAGCAGCTTGTTCTGCTGCAATTTCTCCAACACACTTCGAACATGTTGAAAGTGTTCTTCCTTAGTCTTATTGAAAATCAATATATCGTCAAGATAGACAATCACAAACTTCCCAGTGAACTCTTTCAGCACTTCGTTCATCAGGCGCATAAATGTACTAGGGGCATTACTCAAACCAAATGGCATTACCAGCCACTCATATAGTCCTTCATTTCTCTTGAAAGTTGTTTTCCATTCATCCCCTTCTCGAATTCGAATTTGGTGGTAACCGCTCTTCAGATCGATCTTTGAGAAGTATGTTGCTCCACTTAAGCAGTCCATCATGTCATCCATTCATGGCAATGGGAATCTGTATCTAATAGTGATTTTATTAATAGCTCTTGAATCTGTACACATCTACCACTCTCCACCTTTCTTAGGAGCTAAAACAGTTGGAACTGCACAGGGGCTCAAACTTTCCCTCATCAACCCTTTATCTAACAGTTCCTGTACCTGCTTCCTGATTTCTTCATTGTCCTTAGGACTCATTCGGTATGCTGCCTTGTTTGGTAGACTAGCTCCTGGTATAAAATATATATGATGACTGATACTTCTCTTAGGAGGCAACTCATCTGTTAAATCATCCACTATAATGTCACTGAATTCTTGCAACATGTCTTGGATTTCCTCAGGTAGATCTATAATTTTAGTATGAAATATCACTTTTTTTGGCCTCCTTACAACATCATATTTGATTTCATTGTCCTCGATCTACTTTAAAAATTCCTTTCCTTCCACCAACAATGCTTTGACTCCACTGGTTTCTGCTGTCTCTTCTTCCTTGATGGGTACAAGCGTATGCTTAATCCCATCCTTAACAAACTTGTAACAGTTTGTCTTCCCATCATGCACCACTTTTCTGTCATACTGCCATGGTCTCCCTAATAGTATATGACACACGTCCATAGGCATAATATCACAAATAACTTTATCCTTATATCTGCCAATATGGAACTCAACTTCACAGTGCTCATCAACTAACAGTTGATGCCCTTTCTGTAACCATGACACCTTGTAAGGAGTGGGGTGTTTCAGCTTCTTCAACCCCAATTTCTCCACCATTTCTATGGCTAATAAATTATCTGTACTTCCACTATAAATTATCAGTTTGCAGCATTTACCATGTGATTTGCAAACTGTCCGGAATAATGCTTTTCTCTGAGTCGGTTCAGCTTCCTCTTTTGTTGGTTTCAGTAACACTTTATTCAGCACTAAGGCCTCCCCTGTTTCTGGTACATTCTCTACCTCTTGGGGTGGTGCCTCTGCTTCCTCCATCTGGGCAACATATGTTCCTCTTCCTTCTGCTTGTTCTCCCTTAGGACATTCAAAAGACTTGTGCCCCCACTTATGGCACCTATAACATTGGATAACAGCTCCTCTGCCTCTGCCATTACCTCTTCCACACTGGTATGGCCTTCCCCCTCTAGTGTTATTGTCTTTTTATGCTGTTCCTAGAGTCGTTGAACTGCTGCCTTCATCACTAGGATTGGCAGCTCTACCTCTGCCATAGGCCCGTCCTTTCCCTCTGCCAGATCCTCCTCCTCTTCTGGAATTTTTCTTCCTATTTATTTTCTCCTCTTCTTTTAAGGCACTCTGATATGCCTTATCTATGGTCCTAGGTGAAAGAATACTTATTTCATCTAGTATTTCCCACTTTAATCCATTCACAAACCTTGTTGTCTTTTCAGGGGTGTCTTCTTTATAACTAGCTCTCAGATTTACTCTATAGAATTCTTCAGTATATTCTTTTACAGTCAACCCCTTTTGTTTCAAATTTTGTACCTGCCTGTACATAGCAATCTGGTAATCTTTGGGTAAGAATTTACCCTTCAGTTTAGCCTCCATCCTGGCCCATTTTTTTATAGGTTTCTTGTTCAACCTTTTCCTCTCTGCCTGGACACTATCCCACCATAAGGACGCATGTCCTTTCAACTTGGTGGCAGCGAACTTAACTTTTTTATCTTCGTTGATCTCCTCATAGTCAAAATATTTATTCAGCTCACTGAGCCAATCCAGCAGCACCTCTGCTGATAAATTTCCATCATAAGTCGAAAGCTCATGCTTTGGCTTACTACTTGATAACAAAACTAACCTCAACATTCTAAGTTTAGGTCCTTCTCCATCTGATCCATCTGTTGTCTCTGCAGCTTCTTCATCACTGTCATCTCCTCCCTCAGGATCTCTTCTTCTTCCTGCCTCTACTGCTGCCAAACGTGCATTCAATATTCGAATCTCTTCCTGCAATCCTTCATCTGCTACTCTTCGAATAGCTCTTCCTCGACCTCTTCGACCAACTTCCATTTCTTCTCACACACAGCCTGCTCTGATACCAAAATTGATGGGGCCCAGCCCTTAACACAAAATCTGCGTTCAAAACTATTAAATAAAACTTTAATACAAGTCACGAATTAATGTTGTATGTCTGACTATATCACATGACACATTACAGATTAGATAAGTATGAATTTATTATTTCGATATTGGTGATATCGTATGATACGGTTGCAGATTTGTTTTTAGTTCACAATCACTTGTCGATTTATTTCTATTCATCCTTGTGGCTGACTTGTGATGGACACCTGCCCTGCTCCTCGTTTTGTGTTCTCCCGCACTATCAAACCCTAACACTATTAGTCGACAGTGATTTTCATTTGTTCGACGTTCTATGAGGGTTTTGCTCTGTGACTGTTTCGATTCTATGAAGGTTTTGCTCTATGACTGTTCCACCGATAAGGTGGCTTTGTTTGGCTCTTTCGCACTGTTTTCTGTGGCAAGGGTTTGCCAAATCCTACAGTGGCGTTCAACAACGCTTAGGCAATGTGGTGATTTCTGGTTTTTATTTCTTACTTGCTCCCTTCATATACGTTTTGGTCCGATATTTGTTTAGAATTCCGCCTTCAATTTATTGGAAATTTTGACTGGTTTCTCTTACACCTACAGGTTCAGGTCGCCAAGGGTTTCGGCGTCTGCTTCAGCTCAACAACTCTTCAAAGGTAAGCTATCCGTCCTTGTTTCAAATTCCTCTGCGTTTTTATGAACTTTCTAACGGTCTTTGCTCCTTGTGAGTAGACCCTTGTCGATTTCGACCGAAGCTTCTCCTTTGCTCGGCGTTTTCTTCCTTCTGGTAAGTCACTCAAATAACCCTCTCCTCTTCTTTCATTCAGTTTTCATTGTTCAGTTTAAAAACCAATTCGGGTTTTAATCTCTGGAAATGCCTTTCCTCTTCGCAGGTATTTGTGATCCTTCAATTTGTGATTCTCATCATTACGGCTATCGAAACCCAAATGGGTAGGGTCATCTCCTTTATGAAGCCTCTGGTAGTTTGTAACTTATTTGATTATGAATCTGGGCTCCGTGCCTTGCTTCTGACTGTGTATTCCACCGTTGTTCAGACTACGTATGAAACTATTTTATGGGTAGATAGACTAATGTCTATAATCGATTATGCGGTCGCTTCTCAGTTCTGTTCTATCGTTGCTCTGTTAGTTACCTTTGAATGTGAGTGCTGTTTGTATGGGGTTTTGAACCCAAACCGAAAACTAAATATGTAATATATATTTCTTTATAATCTTTCTGAACTCGTCAAAAGAAATTTAATTTACTTGTAAACAGTGGAACTGAACTTTCTGTGATTATGTAGGATGAATACCTGAGAAATGTTTTGTACGCTTGCTTGTTCGTGAAATGTCTGCGAAGTTCTCTCGTAAATATATATGCTTCAGTTTATCAAAACAAAAATACCGTAGTCGCTCCAATTCCTGTGTACAATTTTTTTCTTCTATTCGCCTTGGTTACATTTATGCATTAATTCAAATTTTTTTTTACCATATACAGTGATATAGACAGGAAAATATAACTGAATTGACTGTAGAAAATAATTCACAGATGGATTCTTTTGTAAGGTCTCTTGATTCGATTTATTTTCTTCTCTCTCTCTTGATACGATGGAAATCAACCTTTACAGAATGTATTTTTCTTTCTTTTGTACTACTGTGTGAAACAGTTTTTGTTTTGAAACTGACAACACTTAAATTCTTGATTTTTGTTCTTTTAATCTAGGAATGCATTTTAAAAATAAACTAAAAGAAACTATTAAGTGAAACTACAGAACGTAAATGACTATTAGGCCCTAATGATGGAATTTCTAAAATAAAACAAAATAAACCCAGGTGCAATGACCTCTCAACTTAATCAACTGTAACTATAAGACAAACACCTGTCTTTCTGTTTACCCTGAGCTGGATGCTCCTACATCAAATAGCTTATAAACTGAATCAAAGTTTAAATAAGGTTATCAATTAGCCTCCACTACTAAAGCATAAGATATTCAATGACTTCATTTATAAGAATACCTGCATACTGAACTAAAGCCTGCCATCGTGCATTCTTCTCAAACATTGCAATTTTCTGAATTGTGCCAAATGCTGAGAATACCTGTTGTTTCAAGGAAGAGACAAACTATTTAGTTCAAACAGAACTCAAAACTTGAAAGAGACTTATACAAAAAAAAACAGAACTTGCAGTTTGTCACCATACAGTATGAAAAACATCAACAGTTACAGCATATAACATGTTTTCAATAGATGCAAGAAGAACATTACTCTCCCTGGAATGTTGAATAACTGACGGGCTGAATACATTCAGAGGTGTGAATGAACCAGAATGACGGGCAGTATATGTTATTACCGACGCGAAAATGTTTAGCGTTCAAATTTCAAATTTCCTGCGTGTGTGGGAGTGGTGGTGTCGTGGGGTGGCGGATGGCAGAGGAGCGGCGTGGAGGGAGAGAGGTGGCGAAGGCAAGGGTGCGGGGACCACCTAAGGAGTCGCTGTTGTCGCTGTCTGCCGGGAGGTCTTGCCATCGGCATCATGGGCGGGGTCCACCTGGAGGCCGGAGAAGTGCAGGGGTTGCCGGAAAGGACAGTTTGAGAGCTGTCCCATCAACCCCCGATTTGTAGAACAAAAGACACTTCCGTTCCAAAATGAGTTAGCAGAGTCCAGATGGTATACGTTTAACTAATCCGAATTAATGATTAATACTGCAATGTCAAACTTACATGTATGCTATCACAAATCCACTTTAGAGTACCACGTATGAGTTAAAGTTATACGGTGTAAATTACAGATCAAAATAATTACAATGATCAAGGAATGAAAAATCATGTAGGTTATATGTAAACTATTTTTACTTATGGTAAATATAACTTTGTAAATAAGTTAAATGTTACAAGTTTGTGTGAGAGATTATAGAGTATTATATTTAAATCCATTAGCATTAAAGATGTTATTTCTCAGGTTTTATTACATAACAAATAATGGACACATACTTCACTGACGCAACCGCACCTCCTTTAAAATATTTCACACTTATTGGTACGAGATTCTTTTTCTCTTGAATCGGTCAAATATTACTGTTTACAATTTTCTCAATTTTATAGGATCTTCGATCTCATCCATTCGGCAACCCTTATCCACCTAATCTCAAAAAAAAAAAATTTATTTTAAAATTAAAAAAAAATATATACTTATAAGTCTCCATCTCACTTGACCAGTGGATAAATATATTTGATCAACATGAGGTCTCACAGGATTTTCAATTACAGAAAAAAAATGTTTACACAGTAACAGGGCGATTGAATACTGAAAATGAGAGGAAAACAACAAGGTTTTGTATCTGTACCATAGCTCGTTTTAGATGTTGAAATAATTAAAGTCACCTGCTAAGCCTTTGAGCAGGAAGAAAGAGTACAGAGGCAGCGCAACAGAGATAGAGTGCACAACACTCTGCATTCAAGAAGGATGGGAGACTTGTAAGGTGAATTAATTTTTGATGGGCCACAGCCACAGATTGCAGGAGAAGTTAATATGGTGATGGGCATAGCCGTTTGTTACAGTGGAATGAATATTTCCCATAGATCTGAACTACGGAGGAGCAGAATTCATTAAAATAGTCATTTCGAGCGTTTAAAGCCCTCAACAACCAAAATGAAGAAAAATTGTTCAAAACAGGCGGAAGTCCTTTTTAATTTCTGAAATGGCGAGACAAGTGGTCCCCACCACTTATATGCCAATCATAATCGCAAGTTTTATAAGCAGTGTCTTGTTGATGTGAAGATTTGCGATGCAATCCAATCCCAATTGCAAATCGCAATACATATGTTACATAAACCAAATGTCTTGCAGATGTGGTAGTGTTCCACAGTGGTACGGTTGTATTTATAATACAACCAAACTTTAATAAATAATTTCCCTCCACCATCAGCCGAGGCCCATGGGTCCACAAGACCACGTGGCGATGTTTTATTGCAATCGTAAGTGTTCTAATCACAAGGTTCAATCGGAGGCCTTTTGTTATGTGCTCCGATCGAAGTGGCAGACCCGATCCAGGTATAGGCTGGAGTTCATTAATTACATCACATCCGTTTTTGAATCGCAATTGGAACCTTTTGTGTACAAGGCCCGATCGCACATGTTGAAGTCCCGAACCCGATGTTCTTTTATGGCGCAGTTTATTGATGCATCGCGTCCGGATTCCAATCGCAATAGGAAGATCGGGGGTCATGCGTTTTTTTTGTTTAAAGTTCCGGACCCGACGGTTTTACTACACCGGAGTTAAATGCGCCATCGCATCCGACTTGCAATCGCAATTGGAACTTTTGCTTTGAGCGCTTGTTTTGTTTAAAGCGAGGACCCGATAGCTATTATACAATGTATTTAAATAGTTGATCGCGTGTTCAACGCATAAGTGTAAAGTGGGGCCCACATGCATTTGTTTTAATAGTTTAGACTTTTTTTAAAGTTTTTATATAGTTTACATGTAATGTTTAATATATGCGCGGCATATAAAAAGAAAAAGCCACGAGAGCCTGTGTATCACTGTATTTTGTTATTTGGTATTGTTTCGCACAGCAGCGCGGAAACAGAAATACACAGTAGTGTTGTTTTGTGTGACAGAGTGTGTTGTTTGGAGGACAGAGAGTTGTTTCCATGCACTGCGTCTGTAGCAATCATTTTCTTATGTTATCCCTCTGTGTTAAGAGGAAGAACTTGTAATAGTTTCCTTTTGAAGTAATAGAAGTTGTTTTTCAGATTTGAAAACTCTGTCTCCTGTCAAAAGAATTTTACATTTCTCTGTGTTGTAAGAGGGGAGTTTATTCTCTCCATTGTATTTTTCTGGAATTTCTCAAAATTCCAACATGGTATCAGAGCTAGTTTAGGCTCTTTGAAGGTTTCAAAGAAGCTGAAGAAGAAGTAGACTTGTTGCAGTGTTTTCTCCAGCAGTGTGAAAGCTCAACATAAGTCAAAGTTCAGGTATTTCTCAAAGATAACAGAGTTGTTGTTTATTATTTAAAAGAGTTTGTTATTTCAGAAAAAGGAAAGATAGTTTGTTTAAGTGTAGAGTTCAGTTTAAAAGCAATGGCTGGACCAAGCACGGGTATGAGCATTGGAAATGTTCAGCTTCCACAATTTAATGGAAAGAACTATGATTATTGGGCCAATACCATGAGAGCCCTGTTTGTTTCACAAGATTTATGGGAGTTTGTAGAAGATGGTTTTGTTGAATCACCGAAGAGCAAAGCTTTAATGCCTTAACTCAAGGTAGGAAGACCTACGAGAAAGTGAAGAAAGAAGAAGATGCTACAAAGATCTTCTAGTTTCATCACAAAAGAATGAGAGGAGCCAAGGAGTAAAAGAAGATTCTAAAGATCCATGAGGCAGCTGAAACTCAAAGTAAGTCATCAAGGTATGTGAGTGTTAAGACATCAAAACAATGTCAGAAGAGATTTTGAAACTCTTTGCATGAAAGAGTCAGACAGTGTAGACACATTTTTTACACATGTGATTGGGATTGTAAATCAGATAAGATCCCATGGAGAAACTCTGGAAGAAAGAAGGATTGTGGAGAAACTTTTGAGAAGCTTACCCTCAAAGTTTGATGTTATTGTTACCACCATAGAAGAGACCAAAGATATCTCACAAGTCACAATGGATGAACTTCATGCCTCGCTGATAACTCATGAACAGAGATTGAGCAGAGATGAACATTCATCTCTTGAGCACGCCTTCAAGACCCAGATGCCTTCAGGAAGAGGAAGAGGTCAAGGCAAAGGAAGAGGAAGAGGCAGAAGCCAGAACAGAGGTGGAAGGAACAGCCCTTCACATTCACATGGAAGGAGCAATAG